>VMDR010002507.1:42688-90409 GCA_007922815.1 Macrotus californicus
CCCCCCCCCCGCCAGAGTGACAGGATCCCCCAGGGTCTAACAGGACATGGGTTGTATGGAGCTGGATGCGATGGAGCTCTCCCCGAGTCAGCTTTAGGACCTGCTGGGGACAAGCTTGTGGCAAGTTCGGCTGATTGAAGCCGAAGTTGTTCGAGGAGACGTGGACTCCCGTGTGCGGCAGCCGGACCTGGGCAGATGCTGCGAGGAGAACCGGGTGGGAGGTTGTGCGCGTGGAGACGGCAACGGTCACAGCAGCTCTCTGACCTGCAGGTGGGGCGGGTGGCAATGAGGTGACAGCAGTCAGGGCATCGCAATCAGGGACAGCCCTGCGAGGTGCTAGGCCGGCCTCCTCCGTTTTAGAAGAGTGAAATGGAAGCTTGACGAGGAAACTGAGCACAGCCGCCCAGAGGGATGGTCGGGATTTGAGCCCACACAGACGTGCTCCAGAGAGCCTGGGCTCTGCACCTGTGAGGGCGGCCGGCTGGAGACCCAGCGGAGCGCTGAGGGCAAAGGAAGAAAGTGGGTTACACCTGCGGAGTCAGAGCTGGCTCTCCCACGCTGTTCGCAGGAGTGCAGGCCCTCTCTCTCTCTAAACGGAGAAAAAGAAGCGGCGTGTCAGGGCCTGGGCTGGGAAAGAAGACGTTCACGAGTGAAGAGGCGCATCCGCTGTGACGTAAAACAAGGAATTGGCGTAAGAGCAATTTTGGGAGGGGAGGGCGGCAAGGCGACGGGCGGTTGGAAAGCGAAACGCACTCCAGGCAGCAGATGTGCCCTGGACTCGCTGCCGCACCGGCAGTGGGACCCTCCCGGTGCCTGTTTTCAGACCCCAGGGGGCCTTGTCTCCAGACACCAGACTCGGCCATGACCCACCCAGGGCAAGCAGCAGGATGCGGGAAAGCACGCTGGCTGGGGAAGCGAGCTGAGCCTGTGCAGCCCGGGGTGCCCAGGGGAGCGTGGGACCATGTGAGGGCACAAAGTGGCGGGTCCCTGGCCACTGTGGGTGGTGTGCGCTGGAATCGGGAGCCGCTGGGAGCTGCGACCACACACAGGGCACTGCCCCGGGCTGCATGGACCGAGGGCCGGCCTCATGGACAGAGAGGCCATGGCTGAGGACGCGGACGAGGCCTAATGGGGCGGTGGCCTGGCCTCATGGGAGCATCAGGCTGAGGTGACGAGTCCCGTGTTTCATGGAAACACACAAAACAAAACACGGGAACTGCTCTGCCGCCATGAGGTGCGGCTGGAGCGCATCCCTCCTAGGAGCCGGCCTTGTGCTGCTCAGCCTCACACCCGAGTTCGCGCTCATTTTGATCCGGAACGTGTCTGTGCTCTCGGCCGGTTGTGGCCGCACTCCGGGCGGTGGACAGTCACGTGCCTCAGCGCAGCCGCCCCGCCTCGTGCTGTGACAGGGGTCCCTGGGTGGGGCATGGGGGCGCGGGCCCCAGGGGGAAGAGGCCGACTCAGCCTCAGAAGCTGCACACCTCGCTGCCAGGGAGGGCTTCCTGATGGGCAGGACGGGGCTCAGCAGTTCTTCCTTTTGACGCCAAGGGAAGCAGTTTTTCTGGGGGTCCCAGGAGACACAGCCGGGGAATTGCTTCAGGTGTCTGGGACTAGTGAGGCCTCCCGAGGGTGTTCTTTGTGATCCTTTGGCTGATGGCCAGGCAGCGCGTTACCTGTGGATGGAGGAAGGATGAGTGGACAGGGGACCCTCTGGGGTGCGCTTCAGGGGGAGAGGGGCCCAGAGCTGACGGAGAGGGTGAGAGGTCTGGGCGAAAGCAGGGCGGTGCAGTGTGGAACCAAAACCCTGTCTGTGCTGGGTTTTCTTCTTTTAGTTTCATGGAACCGAGTCCAGGAAAAGGGGCCCCGAGAACCCACAGAGAGTGGCACGGAGTTTGGGCCGAGCCTGGACAGCTTGCGGGGCCCGACCTTGGCTGGGGCACAGCGTGTAGACTGGGTCCCCTGCACACCCCACTTTCTGCAAATGTCTCCTAATTTTTAGTTAGTTTTGAATAGTTGTAAAATAAGTAGATGTCCGAATTCCTGCTTTTCTTGAAAAACTAGGCAGATCCAGCCACATGGGACCTCATTCCCAGCCACAGCTGCACAGAGGGGGTGTGAATCCACCTTCACAGCCTCATCCATGGGGGGTGTCCCCACCCTGCCCCGCTCTCCAGGGACTGGGAGGGCTGGGGCTGGGCCATCCTGCCCTGCCTTGGGGAACGTTTGGTGTGTGCAAGAGAGGAAAATGTGGTGAGTCTGAGTTTCTTATTTACATGACAAGCGCCCCAGTGTAAGAAGTCTCAGGGACAGACAGGAACACAGTTGATGACCAGAGGGAAGGGGGCGGGGGAGGTAGAAGAGGGTACAGGGGGGTATGTGGTGGTGGAAGGAGAGCTTCACTTTGGGGTGGTGAACACACAGTACGAAGTACAGATGATACATTACAGAATTGTAAAAAAAGAGAGAAAATAATAATAATAAATAGCAAAAGAAAAACAAACCCAAAACAAAAACAAACTAGAAGACGGCAGGGCGGGGAGGGAGGGTCTGCTCTTCGTGGTTTCACTGAGGGTGGGCTCAGGTCACCCAGGAAAGGGCTTTCACTGCGTGATTGGAAGCAACTGCTGAGGCCCCAGGGAACTGCGGGCTGTTTCCTGGTGAACCGTCTGCGGCTGCCGTGAGGGGCCCTGAGACCTGGCTCCTGGAACTGTGTCCTGTTCTGGTTGGCGGGGTCGGAAGAGAACGCTCTGGACTTTAAACAATTTATCACATCTTGGGCATTATTTTCCATTGGAGGCAGGAGAGCTACCTTTCTGAGGCAAATGGATGAGTTTTGACTTCTTCAGATCCCTCCTTCTGGAACTGGGAGCTCTTTGAGCAGGTCCTCCAGGTGCGACAGCGTAAGAATTTGCTGAAGGAAACACTTGGGGCAGGTGGCTGCTTTGTTCGATCCAGCTCCAAATAGAACCTGGGTCAAACAAGGGGCGGAGCAGAAAGGGGTTTGGGATCCACATAGACGGGGAAGAATTCCTTCGTTGATATCCCTGGTTAACGTCAATGGTTTTTCCATGAAGGAAAGAAGAAAGAAGGGCTAGCTTCGGATTGGATAAAAGTCTGATTGGAAGCATTGTATAGGACGTGAAAAATGCAACAGAAATGTTACCCCCAGGGCAATGTTCGGCAGAGAATGCAGCGACCCTGAGCTATGGCGGGGGTGGGGGGCTCCGGCCGCATGCACTCAGAGCCTGTGCAGAACTCTGGACCCCCCAAACGCAGCTGCTCTCAGCGCACTGCTGACCAGAAGCCGTACGGGTGACATAAACAGTCTGTTAGCACGCGTTTTGTATACTGGAGACAGCCCAGTGTGCTGCTGGAAAGTGAGCCAGAGGGAAAATGTGATGTTAGTAAGAAAGTCGTAATGAAGAGAAGATGCATTTGTTCTAGTCACGGAACAGGGTCTGTGCAAGTGGACTCACTCGGCTCAGAGCCGCCCCGTTCCAGAGTCGATGCGGAGGGACTGGGGAGGGATGAAAAGCAGAGTCTCATGTATGTCATGCAGATCGAACGTTCATTTATGGGAATAAAGGTGAGCACGTGACTCACCTATGGATGTGGCTCTCCTCGCCGGAAAGCTGTGGGTGACTCCCATCCCCCAGAGAACAAAGCCCCAGCTGCGTGGCCCCCAAGGCCCTGCGTCGTCCAGCTCCAGCCGGCACCCCAGCCTGTGTCCACCATCCCTCCTCTGTCATCGGCTCCCGAGCTGGTGGCTGCTGTGGTCCTGGGGTTCAGGGCCCACTGACCCGGCTCCCCCTGCAGCTCTGTCCTTGGACACGGATGCTCAGCAGCTTCCCCACGAAGCCCCCGGCTCCCGGGCTGGTCCCGTCCAGGCTCACTGACCGCCCTGCGCTCCCGGTGCCCGTGTTGGTACAAGCGTTCCCCTCCCCCGGGTTCTGCGTGGATGTTGTAGCTCCGACCTGACAGGCCCCTGCACCGCCAGCTCCTCCCACAGAGCTCTCTGTTCACAGCCTGGATGAGTCCAAAGTCCTTCAATCTTCTACTTTGGGGGTCAGTTTGGACTCAGTCATTTTATTCTTTTTTTTTACGTAAGGAGCTATGGCACCAAGTTCTATCAGGCATGCTGTGGGATGACGTTTATTTTCTCATTTTTGCGGCTCTCTGCTCCGTCTCGGCTCAGGCCTCGGTCACGTTGTCGTCATTCCAACCCTGACGCTCCTCAGGGCCACTCGAGCAGACCCTCCGGTCACCTGTGCTGGGACCCCCCAGGCTCCAGACTGGCTGCTGGTAGGATCTGAGGGTGAAGGCCCGGCTGTGCCGGCCCCGCCCCTGCTCCATTGCCGGCCGGGCCGGGCTTCCAGAGTCGCATCTGCGTCTCCCCGGGTGGGCGGGTGGCATCCGCCCCAGTAAGCTGTCTTAGGGGTGGCCACGGGCGGATGCCACCAAGGGCTGAGTGGAGTGGGCAGCGCTGTGGGAGGGCGGTTAAGTGCCGGCCTCGGTCACCTCCTAACCGTGCAGCAGTGCGGAGCCCCGGGCACCGCATCCCCGGCCTGGCGCCGGAGCTGGCCCCACAGACGGACAGATGGACAGACGGACGGCAGCGTGGGTGTTCTGTGCTGAGAAAGGGGAGACAGGGCAGGGGGCTGAGTGGGATGGGCAGCTGGGGAAGGCCTGCGGCCAGTCTCCATGCCCAAGGCCCACAAGCTGTGCAGCCAGGATGGCTGTGCTCAGGGCGGAGCTGGAAGCTGAACCGGTTTCTGGACTCGCTGATTTAGACGGTGAACCAGCGACAAGAAAAGACGGGAGGGGACAGATTGACCTCACACATGGCCTCCTGCTTCAGGGCTGAGAGGTGCAGGAGCTTCTGCTAGTAGCTTTGACCCCACCTTTTGCACTTTGACCCCACTGTTTGCACTTTGACCCCAGCGTTAGCACCTTTGACCCCACTGTTTGCGACTTTGACCCCACTGTTTGCGACTTTTGCCTCACGTTGGCTTGGAGCCCCTGGAGCCGTGCGTGGAGCAGAGTGCAGCCCCCAGAGGTGGGCAGGAGGTGAGGGTGCCCTCCAGTGAGCCCCGATGCCTGGAGGGAGCTCTTCTGCTAACAGCGAGGGCTGTTGGTGGAAGCCCGTGCCTGTGACTGGCCTGTGAGCGCAGGTGTCAGGAAAGGCTGTGGCCGTCCTGAACACCAAGTTCTAGCCGCTCAAGAGTCGCCCACCCGCCTGCCAGGCTGCTTTCTGTGCTGCAGTTTTGTTTCGGTTTTTGTGGCTGGATTTTAAACACTTGTCGGGTGCTTTCTCATGTGTGTCTGAGGGCGCACACCTACGATATAAGCACACAAACACACCCTGTGTGAGTGATGGTGTGGACGTCGGCCCAGGTCACACACCTGTCTGCACAGTGTAAAGCATCTGGTGGGTGCTCCAGAATGTGCACCGGAGGGCTCGCCCCGATGTCTGTCAGAGTGAGAACTGAATGACCCGGGGGATCCCGTGTGCTTTGAGAGAAGGTGCAGTCACCTCACGGTGGGGGGCAGGTGGTGACATTGAGTCTGACGTCATCACAGGGTAGCAGGAGGACAGGAAAGAAGGGTGGACTGTGCCCAGTGTTCTGGAAGGTTCCAGGTTTCCCAATGCCCTCCCCGGCGGCTCTGGGCAAGCCGCTTGGCCTCTATAACTGAGCAGCTCCAGGGGGAGCAGAGGCAGGAAGAGCTGGCCTTGTCCCCAGGAGGCGGCGTAGGTGACCCTAAGTGTGAAACGGGAGCCACAGCTGTGTGTGCTGTTTGAAAATAAGGAGGCAAAAACCACGCCCAGCATCTCACAGACTGATGCTCGGAGCAGAGAAAGAGGTGGGATGGGAAAACCCACGTTGAAATGATAAGCCTTTTCTTACTAAACAACTTTAAAGTGCACATGTAAAAGGCTGGTAAAATTCAAAACACTGAAAGTGTTGCACCCCTGTTAAAGCAGAAAAATACCTAATCCCGCCATCCGGAGATAACCGCACTGTTACTGTCACGTGTTTCCTTACGTGTCTGAGACCTCACACAACGGAAGGTCGTGCTGTTCTCCTCAGACAGCAGCACGTCGCACACGCCTCCCGTGCTCTGTGAACAGCAATGCAAACAGCAGCTGAGCTTCTGGCAGACCCCTCTCAAGGGCCCTTCCTTCCCTCTGTCAGACAATCAATGGTTTGGACTCAATACTGGGAGCATGTTTCCCAAAATTGGTGGCTTGGGGAGGGGGGTAGGAGAGGCATTTCCAGTTTCAAATCAGACCCCCCTTGCACTCCCTCCTGGGGGAGGGGCCTCCAGGGCAGGAGCTCCCGGGAGAAATCAGCACCTGTGTCCCTGGAGACATCCTGTCGGGAGAACGGACTCTGTGACTTCAGGTCAGCTTTACTTTGTGTGACAAAAGCAGTGACATCTTAGAAACGCACAGTGTCCTTCTAAGAACTTTTAAGACCTTTCTTTGACCTACCGCATCCGATTTTCACCGGAACACTCTGCGGTAGGTGAATAGATGATGTCTTGGTGCAGACGGAACACTGACACCTGATACGATGTACAATCTAGTTCTGGTCTCTGCTGAATTGCACTTTGCTGGCGTCTAAGAAAGGGCTCTCTCACCAGATTCTTTATTTAGGAAAATCGGGCTGAAGAAGTTCATGGAAATGCTGGAACCCTAGTGGAAGTTTTGTGCCTCACCTCTCTCTGTCCACCCACCCACCCACCTACCAACCATCATCCACTCACGTATGGTCTGGTCTGTCAAAGAGGTCACCCCATCACCAGGAAATTCTTCCCCGTGGCCAGTGGTGGAACCGTGTCTCAGTTATGGGTTCCTCTCCTGCTCTCGTGAGTCTCTCTTTGCAGGTGTCCCCACCCCCGGGCTGTGTACTGCTGCCGGTCTAGGAACCAGGCTCGTCTGAGCTCCATCTCCTGAGTCTCCCCTCCCCCCAGTCTTCTATGAAACTGGTCCCTGGTGCCAAAAAGGTTTGGGACCACAAGGCTGCCCCCCTGAAAGAAGAAGCTCTGGATCGTGGTACTGGGAGGGCCCAGCAAAGTTGCGGGGGGTGGGAGGGGGTGCTCCCTTGAAACACTGAGGAGGAAGTGGTGTCTCAGTTTGGGCAAAGAGCCTGAACTTGGAGCAGGTTCGGGACCAACGGCCTGGGTGAGTCAGGACAAAATGTCATTTTAAAAACAATCTCTGACTAAGGAACAGTTCAGAACCTATTCAACAGCCACGTTGTGAAGATCACAGAGAGTTTTCTCTTCGCTTTAAGATGTTTAAGAGCCTGCGTGGTGGAGAAGTGGGAAGCTTCCTACCTCGGGCAGGCGGCCAGATCTGGGTCAGCCCGCCCAGCGTTATATGGCCTGAGTAGCCCCCCCAGGAGCCTGGGGTTTTTTTGGGGGGGGCTTTAACTCGGGTGGGGGGCAGAGCCCGCTCCTCTGGGACTTGCGGGGGGGGGGGGGTCCCAGCGCCTTTCTCCAGGCTTCTCAAAGCTCTTACGCCCCATTGCATTTGTCAAGTTTCACGTCTGTTTTCTAAAAGCAAAGGAGTTCCCTGGATGTACAGTTCACCTAGAACTCACCCGGGTCTCACTTGATCCAGAGAAAAGGGTGAGCAGGAAGACGGGTTCTGGCAGGGGGTCCAGGCCACCCCTCCTCTTCCCTGTCCCCAAGGAACTCGGAGGACAGGGCAGTCGAGTCGCCCAGCCCCAAACACCCTCGTGGGACACCGGAAACCGGGGCTCCCCATCCCGTCCCCTACACAAGAAGCGGAGGCACACGTGAACCAAGAGTGCTGAGTCACATGTTTTTAAAGACAGGGGTAAACAGTGGCCTTGCCCTCAGGCCCGCAGTGCTTCTGATCTAGTCAGGGCCGCAGGTGCCCCGCCCCATCCCGGACCCTAGGGGGCAGCAGCGCTCTTCCGGGGTGAGTCGTGAGTCCTGAGTCTCAGTCGCCTGGCCAGACTGGCCCCAAGTCCAGCCTCTTCAGTCTTTGCAGCACTCAACTTCACGGCTGTTCCCCGGCTGCCTGACGTAGGGAGCCTCCTAGTTACCAAAGAGGACGCAGGACCCCCTCTCGTGTGTGTGGGAACTAATGGAGTTGCCTCCCCGGGGCTGTGGATAAACCCGGACCCAGGCTCCCAACACGGACTGGGGCTGGAGCCTGCTGCCCTGGGGCCAGCGGCTTCACAGGGCATTAATAGCGTCCCTGGCCAGTCCCCACTAGAGTCCAGGGGTGCCCCCCCACCCCCAGTTGTGACAACCAAAGATGTTCCCAGACTTGGCCAGATGTCCCCCGGGGACCAAATGGGGACCACTGAACTAGGTGGTCCTAAGTCCTTCCAGGGACTGGACCCTGCTGTCCTACGCACTTAATTGTGTGGGTGGAAGTGGATGCAGTGACTCACGTCTACTTACAACGCAAACGCAGTCTGCCTGTTTGTTTGCATGGAGGACACTGCTTCTGGGGACACGCGTACAAGGGCAGATGCGAGGATTCGGGCTGTGAGAGGGTGGCTGCCTGTTCATCACCACAGACAGCTCGATTCTGTGCTTCTTATTCGTTTAGATTTTAACCAGCGTCGCTGAATGTGAATCATGAAGAGGAGAGAAATCGTAAGAGGCCATACTTGCAACAACGTTTTAATGTGTGAAAACGGTTAAAGAGTTGAAGAAAAATTTTAGGTCGGAAGGAACTGCAGGGGCCATTTGGTCTACGTTTGGAGTCTTGGGAATCTGGGTGCAGGGGGTGGGGTGAGGGGGACGTCAGCGCTGACCCTCAGGCCTGTGGCCTTGCGTGGGTGAGCAAGGGGATCGCCATTTCTGTGGGGAGAGGGAGATATTTGGTTATTTGCAAAACAAAACAAAGCAAAATATGCAAAACAAAGCCTGTCCTTCCCCCACCTAGTTGCAGCTGGCGGACTCTCTGAGGAAGCTGCCCCCAGGGCCCAGGGTGGGGACACTGGGACAGCTGGACCCCTGACTCACACCCAGCCCAGAGGGCAGGGACCGGATGTGGTAACAAAGCCTCCGCCTGGTTCTGTTCACAAGCTGTCGTTTGGTTTCTTGTCACTCCCCACCGTTCGCTCACTGCTTCTAACTCCCGTGCACTCCTGTGCACTCCCGTGCAATCCAGAGCATGGGGACAAGGCCACCAGGCAGGGGCCCCTTCTGCTCCTCTCTGCTGCCATCAGCGGGTGGAGCTGGCTGGGCAAAGGACAAGCTTTCTCTTGCTACCCTGGGTGGGGTTTGCTCTAGTTGCACAAGCATTCCTAGGAAGAAGAGGCACGTGTGCAAAGTGAGCGCAGAACATGCCTTGTGAAGCATCTAAAATGCAGCGTCTGGTCACCTGTGTCAGTGGGAAGACAGACGGGAGCTGGCGGGTTGATCACTCGGCCAACAGATAGATACTTGAATAGATACCAACCGGTCGTCACTGTCAGAGCGGCGGATGCCGAGCTCGCCTACGCCCAGTTGTGCGAATTCGGGAAAGTGGGGTGCTCTAGGCAGAGGGGACCCGGTATGGCCACTGCACTTGAGTCTCCGACTCCTCCTGGCTGACATCTGTGGGGCTCACAGACAGTGCAGCTGCACATGGCCACACGTGGGGGTGACAGCGTGGGCTGCGAACGTGCTACTCCCCTGGGAAGTTTCCCCAGGACTAGGCCGGAGCCAAGTTCACAGGAGGCTGGTGGGAGGAGGTGGTATGTTTGCTCTGAGGGAAAAGCGACCAAGACTTGCTGGGTTCTTGCCTCTGACATCAAGATCCCTGCCTTGCGCTGGGTTAGCAAAGACACCTGGCGGCTGGAGGCACAGTCGTGGCTGGAGGGACAAGGAACAAGAGGGCTGGAACTCAGCCAGAATGCGCTTCCTCACTTCTCAGCGTCATGGTGCTCCCTCCTGTCTGTTGGGCACAGCGATTCTTGCCCTAACTTCAGAGTTTCCTGGAAGTGGAGTTTGGTGCCTGGTTTCCCACCTTCTCCCCTCACGACCCCCTTCCTCACGGAGTTCTGCCTGAACCCAGGCCTGGGGCCCCGGACCGGCTGCTGTGGCCACCGCCTTCCTGATACTCTGGCAGCTGTAACCACCAGGCCTCCCCGTGGACTCCGACCTGGCCGCGACCCGTGACCCTAGACCAAGGGCTCACTTTGGACCCTCGGGTGCTCTTCCTGCTTCCCCAGGAATCTCTCCGGGTTTCAAGCTACTGTTCAGGATGAGGGTTCTCCAAGGGGCCTGCCCTGCCGTTAGAGCTGCCCAGGGCGCTCAGGATGGACTCCAGGTTGACGAAATCAGGGTTTCTGGAGACTCACAGGCATCGTGATTTTTAACGCCCCCCGCCCCGATTATTCCAACAGGCAGGTGTTGTTTCAGCCTCACATGCCCAACCTGCCCACCTCAGGTCGGTCCACCTCTGCCGTGCCTGTGTGTGGATGCACCCCGGCTGGCCCTGCTCCATGAGGTAGACTGCATCCCTGGCCCCGTTCCCCCGGGGTGGCCTGGCTCACCACCCCACAACCTCCGACTGCGACTATGTTGTGGAGCCAGAGGGCTGGGAGGGATATCTGCGGACCCCAAGCAAGCCTCTTGTGGTTTCCCTAGCCTGTAATCGTAACGAGCACCGTCTGTCAGCCTGGCCTGGGGTGGGAGAGCACAGCCTCTGTGGGCTGTCCTTAGCCTATAAATGGCTTGTGTTCCAAAATCTGCCTATGGTCAGTTGCTTGGAAAGTGGAAGCCAATTCCCATCGACACCCAGGCACAAAAGAAAGCAGGCCAGACTCGTCCCTGAGCCCTTCAAAGCTGGACTTCAGAACAAGCAGAGCCGAAGAATCAAGTCACGGTGTCGTCCGGCTGAACCGTGGGAAACTGCCATTTCCACGTGTCAGACGTGGTTGGCTGGTGGAGAGTTCACGTGGGCTGTGCCTTTCATGTGCTTTCCCACAGGCAGGGGAGAGGAGGTACGGGTCGTAACGCTCAGGACACGTTCGCCCTTATCGGGGTCTAAGAGCATCATTACCCTCCCCCCTCCCCTGCACCCCTTTCGGCCTCTGCCCTGCCGGCCAGGTAAAGTGTAGGCAGGAAGCACAGGGCTTCTGGGGGAGCCGGGCACACAGACGAGGGGTTTTGCCTGTGGGGATGTCGTGGATCCCGATGGTGGGTAGGTGGGGGACTGCAGACCTAAGGGGAAGAGGAGGGAGGTTCAGATGTCCACACCCACCTGGGGAACAGACACCCCATGGACACCTTCAGGGGCTGTTTGGAAAACCCAGCTCCCCCAGGGTGGCACCCTGGGCATGGGGCAGGGGTGGCCGTGTGTCTTCAGGAGCAGGGCAGACGGCAGCCTGGGCCATGTGCCAGCCAAGAGTGTGGCGGGGAGGCCAGTGGAAGTCACCTGCCCTGACGAGGGATAAGCGTGTCCCCTGGATGTGTCCGTAAGCCCAGCTGGGTGTGCACCCGCCTCACACTTGGAGCTGCGCATTTTAGACGGCGGTGCTTCATGAGTGACAATCTTGCATCCTGTCCTTCCCTTCCATGTTCAGAGCTCAGGATGCATCCCTGGCACATAGTAGGTGCCTGGTCAGGGTTGCCTGGCAACCATGCAGTGCTGATCGGTGTTCCTCTCTGTTCTCTCTGAGAAGTGCAAAGATAGTAAGCGTGAGTCCTCTGGAGGGGACCCAGAAACGTGTTTCCACTTGGCATCACCCTGGGGACTGACCGCTTTAGGAGGAGGTGTGTGTTCCCTCAGAACACGGCTGTTTTCTTCATTTCAATGTTGATTGTGTATGTTACAAAGGAAAGCCCTGTTTTCATCGAGGCTTCGCCCTTCTCCACTAATTCAAGATCCCGGCTTGGCCGTACATGAATCAAAACCCTATCTGTATCCAACATTCACTTGGTGGAGGGGCTGGAGATTTGAGCCACTCCAAGTGAGCTCCAGGTCCACGGGGGACTGGCTGGCTGAGCACAGCTGCAGATTCACATTGAAAACGGGTGTGAAAGACGGAAAAGATGGGATTGCGTGGGTCACGAAGATTATGGGAGCTCATTTTTTTCCCCTTAGCCAATGATAACCAAATTCTGAGGCATGCATACATATATAATATATGTACTTTATATAATATATCATATATATGACAGGAGCCTCCCCAGTAGTGTGGGTCGCGTCTTTCGCGAGGACCGAATATATTCCAGCATGATTATGAATCCCATAGGCGGGGATGCAGGCGGGTCGCTTCGCTTTGCGAGCGATTTCCACCGCGCGCTTTCCCTCGCAGCCGCGCCGCAGCGCCACCTGGAGGCCGGTTCCGAATCGCTTCGTGCAGTTATGCAAATATGGCTCCTCCCCGTCACTGTCAGTCACTTTGGAGACCTCGGGTGGTCTCACTCCGACAGTAAACCTGCATTGGGCTCCGTCGCCCACTCGGGCCCCGGAATCCTTTCCCCGTGGAGTGTTTCCCAGGCACTTCTCTACCCTGGGGGTGGTTTTCTAAAAACTTAGGTGCAATATTTTTCATTTGTTCCGTTATGGATTCTCGTAGTCTCTCTACTTGTGATACCTGAGGACTTCGAGTTTAGAAGGTGTGTCCCATCCGCATGGTTGACAGAGACAGAACAGGCCTGGCTGAGAGCTTCGTGCCACTCAGCACCTCCCCCTGCCCACCCCCCCAGACCTCTCCACATGTTTTCGACCACACATTTTCCACCTGACTTGGAGAACATTAAGGCAGACATCAGCAAGGCATCGTTGAGCTCAGGTACCCTCTGCTCCCACAATTCCCCGGCTGCTGCTCCGCGTGGACCTGAAGCGGCTTGTCCTGGAGGAGCCGGGGTGGGTGCTCGGTCCCCCGCTCTCTGTGCCAGTTCCCTTCTGTCTGTTTAGACCTGAGCTCCCAGGGGTTTGAGGTCAGACCCTGGGATGTCATTTGCATAATCTTCTTTTGTCAGTTTTTGAAAATAAGAACGATTGACCTTTCTCAAGTCCTTTGACCCTTACCCTAGTCCTGAGTATCTCCCCCCCCCCCATGTCCCTTGGCCAGTGTTTCTGTGTCTTACCTGCAGGTTCCTCTGGGACCCTGTGTGTCACAGGCGAAGAGTAAGGCGACTGGCCTGGGCAGGAATCCTAGCCGAAAACTTCCAGCCACTTCCTCACCTGTCCGAACTGCGGTTCTCATCTGGGAAATTCGGGAGTCGCAGCCCCCACCCAGTAAGCTGTGGAGAGTGACTTGCTCGCTGGGGCAAGGCCTGGGAGCGGGGCGCCCAGAGGGCTCACTTTCCTGCTGCTCCAGGACTTGGTGTGGCTGCATCCGACCCCGCCCTCTGCCTCCTTGACTGCTCTGTCACTGGGCCTTGTCCCCAGGCCTCCATTAGCCACGCTATTCTCTTTCAGAGGCTGCAGCCTGCTCTTTAAGATAAAGAAGATGGATGTTTAACAATTGGAGGTGGATAGGTTTTGAACAAATAAGTTGGGTTTTCTTTCTTTCTTTCTGCTTCTATGGTGCAGAAAACTTATTGGCTTATTTTTTTCATGACTTGGATATATTTTGTAATTCAACGCTTTCCTTTTTTGGTCCGCTGGGAGCTTTGCTCGCACCTGTCCTGTGTTACTCCTGGGGGGATATCCCAAGTGTCGCGAGCTGTGGGTCCATGTTTGGGACCGTCGGCTCCCAAGTCTGTAGAACGAGGACCTAAAAGGTTTTTGTGTGTGCTGATTAGGGTCCACAAGGCCTGGATACAGGGGGAGGGTTAGCCGCAAGGGTGCGAAACCCAGCTTTCTCAGGGAGAAAACTGCTGGGGCTTGGGAGCAGGCTGTGCTTTTGTGGAACTGGGGAGACCCCTGCATGTGGGGTGAGCGCCCCCCAGCCCCTCCGACAGGTGTTGCACCAGGGCCCCGAGGTCGCCTCTTAAAACCGAGCTGGAATGAGGACCTGGCTCTCTGGCCTCAGAATCAGCTGCTGTGAACGTATGAAACCATGGAACGTCAGATCCTGTGACAGTGTCTGTTTGAAGCAAAATTCTTCCCACTTTGTGAGTGAACAGATGTTCTTGTCCGTGAGTGAGACTGTCAGGATTCCAGGCACAATTCTGACGAAGGGACCAGCTTGCCAAAGGGGAACCAGAGCGGAGAGTTGAGTGGCAGAAATGGGTTTTATTCAGGATGATGGCAGGAGGGGAGGAGGCGCTTGGTCCAGGCTTTTCTTGGAGGGGCCCGCTTCTGAGCACTGCGAGGTCAAGTGGGGGCAGAGGTGGGGGGGTCAGTGGGTGGAAAATTCCCGAGAGGGAGCCCTGGGGTTAAGAGAGTGTGGGCTAACAGACTCACCCAGATTCTTGTTGAAGGGGAGCGGGGTGATCGTGCAGCCAGGGTGGGGCGGAGTTGTGTGGTCAGACACTCAGGGTGGACGTGACCTCTAAACTGATGGAGCAGGATTCTTGCTAAAACCAGGCTCCTGAAAACACGTGCAAGGATGGGGCCTCGTTGAAAACACTGTTTGGAGGCACTCGACTAGGGTTTGGTCCAGGGGGCGTCTAGGTCTAGGGTTAGTGCAGCTCTGGAAGGATGCTCCTTTGTCTCAGAATGGTTTCGGTGGGTTCCCTTCCCCCGCCACTCTGACTGCATTCCATGTGGGGCCCTGGAGTCGGATCACAGGGAGATAAGTTGGCTCTTTAATTGATGCGGTTTTTTTTCTCTTTGACATTTTGCTCCAGCCTCCTTCTCCCCACGTGACCCACTGCTTTGAACAAAAGCTCAGGAGAAATCTCTGGAAAATGAGACTGTGACGTCTACTTTGAACTTCAGCGTTTCAGGTTAACACAAGAGATGAGCGAGGGGAACTTACTGAGACGGACAGTTTCGCTCTTCCGGTTTGCCCTTGGGCGCTTTAGTAAAAAGAGGAGATCAGATCCTTCTCTCTGCTGGAGAAGTGAGGACACGCCTGTCCCTTTTGTCTCTTCCTGAGACTCACTCACGGCTGCAGAAGTGGGATGTGACTTGCCTCCATTAGCTAAATGCCAGAGCTGTTTCCTTATCTCCATCCCACCCCCTGTGCCCTGGGGCCCCTTCCCCCCACCCAAATGAGGGTCTTTATCAACCCAGACAGCAGCGCCCCCAGGAGTGGCTTTGGGCTTTGGGTACTGGGAGTCACAAAACTCTTTGAGATGCGTCCTTCCAGCCAAACCCACCCCTGCTGGTGGAACCCACAGATGCCTCTACTCTCTGCTCTCAGTTCTGCAGAGGGTGGCCTCACACGGCCTCTGTCACAGAAGGCCTTTGTCATTTCTGGGCTTGGATGGCAGCCAGGTGCTGCCTGACAAGCCTCTAAGCTACAAAGGGCTCCAGCAGCTGGCGAGGCTCATTCCTAGAAACTTCGAACACGGCCTTCTGTGTCACATACCCGGGCACTGCGGCGTCTGGTTTCAATCTGAGCGGAAAGGGGATTTCCCTCTGAGGAGCCTTTCCACAGGGAGAGAACGGCCGCTCTTTGTTCTGGGCCTCACCCGCTTGAGCCCAGGCCCTTACACATTCAGAGAACTCTCTGGGCCTCAGAAGCGTGGGGCACTCGGCAAGGAGCAGGGGAGGGCTATGGCCTGGCTCCCACCCCCTGCTTCTCAGCTCTGAGGACTTGCCTACCTCCCTCTCAGCTCGAGCTACAAGTCCATGTGTGTGAATATGTTTTTCCATTTGTCCCGAGACCTGATCCGGAGAGCACCACTAGGCAGCTCGTTTTCCCTGGACTTGTTCTCCTGGACAGCACTGATTTAGGTCTGCTCTCCTTACTTTCCCGAGCCCATAAAAAATGTCAACTACAATAGATGAATAGCTGGTTCCGTTTCCATGTGCGTTACTATTGAGTTACAGTGGGGACGTCAGGCCTCTTACTTTGCAGACACAGGGGATCACTTGCCTCCCAGCCCGACCGCTTCTTGTCAACAGGCTGTCTGCCTTGCTGTGGGCTGAGTTGCCACGGCGCAGGAAGACGCTCACATGCAGATGTTGCTGTGGGTCATCTGGTGAAGCTGTTCAGATGGCAAATGTCCAGACAAGAAAAGCAAAGGCAAAGCCAACAGGAGGCCCCAGAACCCGGAGAACAGCAGGTGGGAGTGCCCAGCACCCTGGGGAGAAGACTGTGCTCCCGGCCAGATGGACATTGGTTTTATCGAAGTCACTCTCAGACTGCCGGGTGGCCTGGTCACTGCTCCTCACAGGCCAGCCTGGCATGTGGCCTTTGCTCTGAGGACGAGTGTCCTGAGGTGACTTTCTGGAAACCAGGCTGTTGACCGGGCAGCTCAGTGGGGCCCATCACCTGGGGCTCCCACCAGGTCCTGACCCTGAAGCTGGGGCTCCAACCAAGGTTGGACAGTCCGCAGTGAGCTCTGGACATCAGAGGGCTACCAGCTTTGAGAAGAAGTTAGTGTGAATCCGCTATACACTTTAGACATAAGGATGTATTGCTATGTTTACGTAAATGTGAGTTTGTGTATAGGTTCCCACCTGCCCCCCCACCCCACCCTTGCCAAGCAAACAAGGCCCCTGATGTCTGGGGGGAACTGCAGCCAACACTCGTTATTTCTTGTCTCGTTAACAGTGGCCATTCTAATGGGTGTGAGGTGGAGTCTCGTTGTGGTTTTACTCTGAACTTTCCCGCTGAGTAGTAGTGCTGGCCATCTGTCTGTCTTCTTCGGATACGTGTCTATTAGGATCCTCTACCCATTTTTTAAATTGATTTTTTTGCAACTGAATTGTGTGACTTCTTTGTGGATTTGGATATTAACTCCTTACTAGAGATGTAATTTGCAAATCACTTCTCTCACTTAGTAGGCTGCCTTTTCGTTGTGTTGCCGGTATCCCTTGCTGTGGAGGGACTTTTCGGTGCGATGTGCTCCCACCTCTTTAAATTCGCTTTTGTTGCTGTTGCTTTTCGTGTCAGGTTCAAACAATTTTCACCAAGATCATTAAGGGGGCTTGCCACCGAGGTTTTCTTCCGGGGGTTCTCATGGTTTCAGGTCTCGTGTTCAAGTCTTTAATCCATCTGGAGTTAATTTTTGTGTGTGGTGAAAGGCAGTGTCTTGGTCATTCTCTGTCATGTGGCTGCCCAGCTTCCCCACGCACGTTATTGAAGGCGCTGTCCTTTCCCCATTGTACGTGCCTGCCTCCTTGGTCATGAATTAGTTAACCACTTACGCGTGGATTTCTTTCTGTGCTGCCCAGTCTACCACACTGACCTCTGTGTCTGTCTACACCAGTACCATGCCGCTTTGATGACCGTGGCTTCGTGATGTAGTTTGAGGCCACCGAGTGAAGCCTCCAGCCTTGTCCTTCACTCTAAGGATTGTTTCGGCTCTTTGGTGTCTTCTGTGTTTCCACACACATTTGGGGATTGTTTGTTCTGTTTCTGTGAGAAATGCTACTGGAAATTTGATAGGGATGGCATTGAATCTGTAGATTGCTTTGGGCGGTATGGACATTTTCACAATATTAATACTTCCAGTCCATGAACACAAAATATCTTTCCATTTATTTTTGTCTTCTTCAGTTTCTTTCATCAATGTCTTATAGTTTTTGGTGTGCAGGTCTTCTGTCTCCTTGGTTAAAGTTATTCCTAGGATGTTTCTTGTTTTTGACGCAATCACAAATAATATTATCTTAATTTCCCTTTCTGACAGTTCACTATTATAGTATGGAAATGAAACAGATTTTTGTGTTTGATTTTATATCCCGCAACCTTATGGAATTTGTTTATTAGTTGTAACAATTTTTGGTAGCGTAAAAGTTAAACATTTTAAATGTCTCATGGTTAGAAGCTGAATTCTTTTTATTAAGATGACACGAATTTTGAATAAACAGTTGGATTAAAAAAAATTTGATGGTACTAAAATAGCAAATGCTCTATTTCTATAGTGAATTCTGTTCAGTGTAAAAGCTAGCAAAACAATTTCTGATCAAACATCTAGTGATTTCACGCTGTTGACTCAGAGTGTCCTGTGGGTGTCCTGAGCTGTCACCCGAGTCTGTTGCTTTCCTCAGGTAGTGGGTTATGTGCACAAGAACCTGGAACCCTGAAAGTGGTGGTCGGTTGTTGGGAGCCGTCCTGCCTGTTTTCAGAGGCTGTGACCCTGCTGACAGGTGAAAAGACCCCACGGCTAGGGGACCTGGGGACCATAAGTCACTAAGGAGACAAAATTTATCCTCCCGGCAAGTCTGCCCCCTTCACCCTGCTTGGCCCCTGGAGGATGGCTGGTAAGGTTTCTCAAGGGAGGGACGACCTAAGACAGGCACAGTCGTGAAGGGGCCCATCAGGGAAGGATTTAGGGAATTGTGGAGAAGGGACCAAAAAAACCTCACCCCTCGGCTTTGTCATAGCCTGAGTCCTCATTCTGTCTGTAAAAAGTCTTCCAAACTCTTGGCTGCCCTGCTTCCCCTGCCTGATTCAGGCCTGAAGCAATGCCGAAGGGGGGTGCAGCCCTGTGCCGGGATGGTGGTTCCCAATGGGGGGCACTCAGGCCTAAGAAAGAATGCATAAAGTCCTATGAAAACTGCTTTGCTAAGAACACCCTCAATTTAAATGTTAAGGGTCTGAGCACAAAATAAGTTTGTTTCCCAAGGTTTAACAGCCAATTGGCATCACCCTGTCTGCCAGACCCTGACTCAAAAGGACCCCGGTGATCTCAGAAATGTTATCTGTAAACCACACCTCCTTCCTTTGAGGTGCATCCCTGTGCCAGCTGAACTCAGTAAAAGCCCATTGACAGAGGCCAAACACCTTCTCCTCTGACAGACTGGTCAGCCTCCCTCCCCAAGCAGACCATGTCTTGGTAGAATCATTCTCATCCTTGGGGGCCCAGGGAGCACTGTGGGCGGAGCTCCCCCCCAGTCGGTGATGCAAAGGAACTATATCTGACCCTCTGGGTCTCTGAACCAGGGGGTGTCAATTCTGTCACTTTTAATAAAGTGGCAGAATTGACAAATATCTCCTTCTTCAATGTATGACGTCCGTTCGCACCTGTCCTCCTTCATCTCACTGAGCGGGCTCAAATCCACATCTCTCTCCAGCCCTGCACCCGGAGGTCAAAACTCCCTGGGGCACGAGTCACCCGTGGGCTGCTTATTTTGTCCCTAGAGCTTCAGCCCAAGGCTGCCTCCCCTCCCCTCCTGCCTTCCCTTAACCACACACAGTTAGCAGATTGCTCGGGAACATGGTGGACGTGGAGAGAAGGAGGGAAGGGAAGGGAAGGAAGGGAAGGGAAGGGAAGGAAGGGCAGTCTGCGATCAAGGAAGCTGCAAAAGAGACACGCTGGGCAAAAGAAGCCAAGAGGAGTGAAGATGCACTCACGTTCTGTTCCCCCTGCACCTGCCTTGTCCCTCAGATGATCGTCACCCTAGATGTTGGGTTGGCCAAACAGTTCATTTGGTTTTTCTTTCTGTGCGAGGACTCTAGTGGTGCTTAGTTGTCTGTAACTTCATTCTAAACAATTTTGTCAGATTGAGTTGTGACAGCTGTCATCTCAGTGTGCATTTTTAATAAAAACATCAAAACTGGTGAATTTTTGTGTAGTCTTTTTAATATTGAAGACAGAAGAAAATAAGCAACATTTTTGGCAGATTAGGCTTTACTATTTCGAGGAAGGTAAAAACGCAACTGAAACGCAAAAGAAGATGTACGGTGTGTGGAGAAGGCGCTGTGACTGATGGAACGTGTCAGAAGCGGCTTGCGAAGTCACGTGCTGGAGACTTCTCGCTGGACGATGATCCACGGTCGGGCAGACCAGCTGAAGCTGACAGCGATCACACTGAGGTGTTAACTGAGCACAGCCAGTGCTCCACCATGTGGGAGAGAGCCAACGTAGTCTATCCAAATCAGTGCAATCAATGGTGAAAGTGAAAGTGTGTCTTTTATTTTACGGACAAAGCCATGCGGGCTTCTTGGCCAACCCAACAGAAAGCACACCCTGGAGCTATGTGTCTTCTGGGTTTCCGCTGCCACCCTGGCCATGGCAGTCAGGGTGCAGCTCCGAGGCTGGGAGCCACGCAGGGCACAGCAGTGACTCCGGGTCCCGCCCTTCCCCTGGTCCCACACAGCATGACCTGTCTCCTGTGTGTGCCATGGGGGTCTCAGGGGTTTGTGAGGGTGGGCACCTCCCTGCAGACGACCACCAGCCTGACCCAAATCAGCTCTTAGAAGCCAACAGCAAGGGCAGCGAGTTATGGGAGAAGCGCCCCATAACTGGTCTCCAGGAATCCTTTACAGATGCCACGGAGTCTATGTAAGTACCTCGAGGTTCTGCTCTGCTGGTTTGGGTTAAACAAGCACAGGGAAGCAGGTGGGACCTGCCTGCGCTGGGCCAGGGGCCGAGCCCCAGCCCTGATGTGAGCAATGGCCTCACCTGCCAGGGTCGATGACGGGAGTGAGCCCACTTAATGGTGGCAACCGCTCAGGCCTGCCTGAGCCACCGGGGAATGCACCTGTTGGCCAGGAATAAGACACATTCATATTTCCCCAATCTGCAACTGATGCACACGAACAGTCCTGTGATTTTCCCAGGTCGACGGATAAAACATGCCTAAGAGTGGTGGAGAGAAAAACAGTGTTTGCTTTCCTTGGGGGAGTAAACGCAGGTGCCTGGAAAATCACAAAACACGCCCGTGGAAGCTGTGCCCGCGGTGGCAGATTTGCCCTCTTCTGGGATGTTAACGGCTTCTCCGATTCTGCACCGAGGTCTTCCGAGAGCGCTGTTGTTTGTTACCTTCAGCTGGGATGCAGGGTCCACCACCAGGGAACACCTGCCAGCCCCTCGGCAGCTGCGGGTGCGCGCGGCCATGACTGTGCGGAGCTGAGGGAATGTGTGTGGCTGCGGCAGCGCCTCGGAGGGCCCGGCAAGGGCCGCGGCTGGAGGTCACCGACGAGGACCAAGCCGGTAAGTGTATGCAGTGGGCTCTGCCCCTCTGGTTTTCCACTCACGGAGTTTGTACAAGGGGCTGCAATTCCGTGCCCAGGAGTAGGTCAGTCCCCGTGCCTTGGGACTGGAGCAATAGGGGTTCTGTTCTCGGTTTTGCCAGTTTCTGGGTGGCTCTGGGCGGTGGGTTGACCTCTGAGTGCTGGTTTTTTCGTTTGTAAAACGCATGGAGTTACAAGGCCGCACCACAGGCAGATGTGAGGGTGGGTGGTGCTGTCGAAAGGCGCTGGGCACACAGTGGGTACCTGCAGGGTGGCAGCAGCTGCCATCCAGTCTTTTCCCCGGGTGCGAACTGGGCGCCGAGGCAGAGTGCCCGCCTTGGTCCGCAGGACGCCGGGATGTGGGCTGTGCGCCTGGTAGAGAGCATCTCGGAGGGTGCCCTGCATTAGAGAGCGAGGGCCTGGTGCAGAAGCATCTCCGGCTGCTCGTGCCCCTCTCTGTGCAGCGTGGTCACATGCGGGTCTGAGCGCCCAGGCCGGCGTTTCTGGGGCCACAAGGTCTAAGCGCATGTGACTGACAATGCTTTTAAAAAAATTCTATGTATATTTGAGTCTGGTGGAGGGCACCTTTAAGACGGCTGAGTTAGAATTTAAGAAAGAAGTAATTTTTCCTTCATTTGTTTCCCAAGTGCCTTTACCCAAGTGTTTTTGATCCTGCTTCCTTTCCCCACCCCCTTCACCATTCTCCTGGGGGCGTGGCGCAGGAAACATGGCCTTTCCTTTGTTTTCCTGAGCAAATTGCGGGCCCCCTGAACGAAAGGGCCTCACCCAGCCCAGCGCTGCTCCGCTCTGCTCGGAAAGCTCTGCGATCCTGTTCACCCAGAAGAAGAACAGGGTTAAAGCTGGGGGTGTCGAGTTGGGTGCGAGGGGTCGACTTCAGCGTGAGCGAAGTCAGCCTGGGTGCTCGTGTGGGGCCATCACCACGGGGAATGAAACACCCGACCAGAACAACACGGGCTCCGAGATGTGGGACAAAACATGACCACTTAGAAGGCAAAAGTGTCTCAGAGTGACAGACCCAGTGTGCAGGGAGGCAGTTTGGGAACGGGAGCCTGGGGAGCTGTCGGGTCTCAGGTGGGGACGGTTGTGAAGAGAGGGAGATGGTGCAGCCGGAGGGCTGGGAGGGCCGTTGTGGGCTGGAGGCTTAGGGCTGGGGTTTGAAGAAGCTTCAAAGAATTGAGCACTCTGATAGGCTGGGGGTGATGGAGAGGTATGTATTATCCACCCACCCAGTCCATCCATCCATCAATCCACCCACCCACCCATCCATTTATCCATTCATCCGTCCACACACCTGTCCACCCATCCGAATCCCCCTTTTGGAGAAGGTAGGACACTTTGCTGTGTTAAGGATACATTGTCCCGAGTGAAAGGGAGGGTGTCCTTGGGTTGAAAGACTGGGGTTCTCCTAGAGTCTTGTTCTGTCTCCGTGGAGCTCGGGGGCTGGGCCGCATGAAATGCTGTTTTAGGGAAAAACAGAACTGCTTAGAGAAGTTAGGCGTGAGGTGAGCCTCATGGAATCTTTAGGACGCCGTCTGAGTGTCTTAAAGTCTGTGTGGACAGTGAGAATGGACCTCGTGATTTCGGAAGGGGCTCCCCATCATCCCCTTGTTGCGGGGCTTTGCACAGACACTGCTGTCTCCGAAATGGTGACGTAAACACCAGACACCTTGGAAAATCACACATCACATGACGTCTGAATGGAGATTTTGCCCTCGGTGAGGCTGAGGCGCAGGAAGCCTCACCCCCGGCCCATCACACTGAGCCCGTTCCCGGCACAGGCTCTGCTTTGAGCCCTGCTGCCGCAGCCTCAGCCGCGGACCTCCGCACGGCCAGTGTCCTCCTGATTTTTCAGGATGAATTCCTCATGTCTTTATTTGGCATTTAACATCTGCCCCTTCACGCACCCTAGACAGCCCCCCTCCACAGACTGCGGGCTCGGTTCCAGACCACGCGGCACAGCTGGGACCGCGGTCTTCCTGCCGGTGGAGCGCCCTGTCCACGACGTGCAAAAACCCGCGACATCCAGGAAGCTCAGTGAAGCGGGCGCGATAAAACGGGGCCTGTCTGCTCCAGGTCGGCCGCGCTTCCCGCACCGTCCCGCTGTGAGCCTCCTCCCTTTCGTTTTGCTCTGGAACACTCGCCTCCACGCGTCTCGAGTCGGTTCCCACCCACTTTTCAAACCCTGTCCCACAGGCGTCTCCTAGGGGAAGGCCTTCCTGACCTCGCGGCTGGAAACGGTCTCTCCCTCCTCTCGACTCACGTGGGCCTCGGGTTGCACCTGTCTTTGCCGTGGAGCTTCCCACGCTTTTCTGACAGCAGATTCACCTTCAGGTCCTTGTCAGTGAAGAAAAGGAGCCCTGGGCCCCTTCGCAGTCCCGCCCAATGGACGTCCCTGAGTCCTGCCGTCAGAGATGGGGACTTCCTGTAATGCCTGCTGCTCCCACCGTGGTCTGTGGGCAGTGGCGTGGCATCCTGGGACACCGGCTACAAGTGCAGAATCGAGCCCCCCCAGAACCTCTGAGGCAGGGCGTGCGGGTCAGCGAGACCCGAGGGTGCCTCCCACGCACGCTGACGTCAGAGAAGCACCGCCACCTGCATTTTGTGCGTGCTGCTTGGGGTCTGGTTAATTATGCAGCAAAGCCCTTTTTTATTTCATGAATTACTCCCCCAAACTGTTATTATTCTTTTTTCCCAGATAGGTGAGACATCAATTAAGTTGAACTGTGTGGAATTGCAAGGATGAGGCTGTTTTGGTCCCACATGCAAAAAAGGCAATTTCATGCGTTTCACGCTAACAGCAGGTGGCAGGAGCGCTGGGACCAGCCCTCGGGCCGTTTGACTCCGGGGGGCCTCCCTCCCCCCACTCCAAGCTCCACTCGTTATTGTGCCGAGAACTGGCTTTTCCAGAAGAAGGCCCCTCAGGTGGGGGTGCGCTCCTGTGTTTCCAGGTTCGGAGCCTGGAAATGTTCACAACCACAGCAGGACAGGAAGCGGGTGGGGCTGAGGGGCTGAGGGCACAGGGCGCGGCTGGAGCACAGGCTTCGCCTCCGCTCCAACCCACGGACGTGGAGACTGCAGGCATTAATGCCGATTTTCTCCCAGACGCTTGTCACTGAAAGAGCCTTTGTTCTGACTTGCAGTTTTCAGCTCGGTTCCAAATCTCGAGAGCGGCAGTGTCAGGCTCTGAGTAGAATATAGAGTTGCTCTGTCTATTAATTTTCAGGCAAAGTGAGCTAACAGTGTGGGCTTGTAGGTTCTGTGTGTTCACGGGCCAACGCCTGTGAAATCTGTGGGAAATTGGAAAAGGAAGGACCGATTTCCTGCCAAACTCTCTGCCTCGTTGGCGCCTCTGGAGTGCCCGAATGCATGATGGAGACAGAACAAAGAACAGACTTCCATCATAAGGGACCTGCCCCCGAAACGGGGGTAGAAATGTTTCCTAGTTGAGGGCTATAATCAGCTAATTCTTAGTGTGTGTGGCTCGCAGAAGACCGAAGCCTCTCACAAGGAGGGTTTGTTTCTCTGTGGCTCTTGCTGCCTGCCCTGGGCACGCTGCAGTTCTCAGTCTTAACAGGGAGGCTTTGTGTGGAAAACGCTCGCTAGATCTGCACGTGGCCCGTGAGTCAAGGTGGCGAGGGCTTAGGCATAAGAGGGACAACCAGGCGTGCTTTACAGATGCTCGGGGTTCCCGGCCTGGGACCTGGCGGAAGTCACGGGCTAACCCCGTCTCAGCGTGGTCCTGCATGGCTCGCTGAAAATGGACCTGTGTGGAAATCTTGTTCTGAGCCCCTCTTCATTTTCCTGTAACGTTCCTCCTAGTAAAGCTTGTCATAAAATGGCCTGACATTCCGGAAAATCGGCTTGGACCTGTCGAATCAACACTCATTTATCCCAGGACCCCGAACCGCCCTCAGTGTATTTGCTGTGTATATCCTGCTCGTACATTCCCAGAGGAATGTGAATCAGAAAGGTTAAGAAAAATGACAGTTTCTTTAAAGAACGAAGCTGACAGTTACTGGTGGCTTTAAAAACAAGTATGGTGTGGCTGATCTCATTGCTTCTCAACACAGGGAGAGTGGCCTTGAATTTGTTCCCATTGTCCTAGGAAACTGGGCTTTGGGAGCCACCACCGGAACACCCCCAGCTGCAAGCTGGTTAAAAATGCTTTCGTAGTTTTGTTTCCACACAACTGAGAAAAGGAGCTTGTTCCACGTGCTTGGTGAGCGGCTCTGGCGTGTCCACACCTGGAGCCAGTCACGCGGACGTGTCCCTGGGCCTCACTCTGTGATGGGTCCCGTGCTTCTCAGTGATTCATCATGTGACATACGGGAGGTACTGTGCTGTTCTTGTGCACCCTGCCTTTCTTTTCTTTTTAAAAAATATTCTAAAATAAACTCTCCCTTAGAAAGTTCAGAAGAAGTGAATAGAACTAAAGATTGAATAAGAAGTAGGAAAATATGTTAAGAACTTAATAAATTAATTTTTATTCAAATTGGGGTTTGGAGGTGAAGAACAGGGACACAAGGCAGGGCGGTTCCCGTCCTGTGTCAGTAACGTGGTCCTGGGTGCTGTCCTCTGTCTAAAGCGTGTCTGGCCTCTTGACTCCCGGCAGGCAGTCCCGGGAGCGCCTGCCCTGCGTGCTGACACAGCAGGACTTGACAGGCAGGGACATCCAGCTCCGCATCCCTGGCCTGATGGGCCCCAATGAGCAGAAGGGATGCAGAGGAGGGTCTGCAGTCCGTGCTGTCTCCTCTGGGTAAATGAGGAAGCTTTCTCAGAGGCGCCCTTGCTATTCCCCTCGAACGGAACATTAACAATAGAGAAAAGAGAGGCCAATGAGCTTTGCTTCTGGCGTTGGCACAAAGGACCGCATGGAAGGTCGAGGCTCGGGGACTATGGGAGGAAACCCAGGGGCTCCAGGGCTTTCCTGGCAGCAGGTGTTACGGGTTGAATCATGCCCCTGCCCCCAAATTCACAGGTTGGGGCCCTGAGCCCCATTTTCTAGAATATGGCCTTGTTTGGAGATAGGGTGGGCCCTAATCCAACGTGTCTGTTCGCCTCATAAAAAAGGGAAATGAGGAGAACAACATGTGGGGATCAAAGCAGACAGCGAGGGGGCGACGCTTGAAATGCCTAGGAACACCCAGGAACACCCAAGGGTGCGACTCTCCCTCACGGCCCTCAGGAGGAGCCCGCCCTGGAGACAGCTTGGTTTGAACCTCTGGTCTGCAGGTCTGGGCGACAACACGCTTCTGTGGTCCGAGCCACCCAGCTCGTGGTATTTTATTTTTAATTTTTTAATGGCAGCCCTAGTCAATTATACAACAGCATAGTGCTGAGACCTTGGGGCTCCATTTTCAGGGGCCGGCGCTATGGCTCCAAGACCCCCGGGGAGCACAGCTCAAGAGCGAGTAACATGTGGCGTTGTCCTGTAGCGCAGCCTTGTGTGACGATGCCCCGGGCGGACACTTGCCCGACTACCTCAGCGGCGGCAAAGCTGAGCAGGAGTAACGAGTGTGATCTTTCAGTTCACGCACCAACACGTGTGCGGTCTGATGTGCTGATGAAATTTAGGCTGATTGAACCAAGACGTCCTCGCTGGCCCCAGGTGCTCTCATGTTTCTAGGTCACTGGACCACAGACGGCATCTGACGGGTTCGCACCTGAGTTACGCCGATTTGCATAAACGAGTGAAACCGCAACTCAGCCGCTCTTGGGCGGAGTTCCCCAGTCCGTTACGTTGGCATGAGCCGGAGAGGGGAGGGCCAGGACCGCCAATCTTCTGGAAAGCCATCGACTAAAGAATATTGGTGGTGGGGAGGGTTGAACAATGAGTCGGCTTGGCCCCCGGTGAACCGGAAGCCCTGGTACAGGACATAAATATAGGCGGACATCAGGAATAGGGCTGGTGCTTGGACGGCTCCAGCCAAGAGCACATAACCCACGTCGGATGCTTTAATGGAGGGAGTTCAATGTGCTGACTTCACTCTTGGGGTGTGAGAAGATCTACACAAGCGAACGGAGGAAGGTGAGGCCACCTGGAGATCCCGCAGGGGGGGCAAAGGGAGGTGGTGACGTTTGTAGAGCCTGAGTCCCTGGGCGGGAGCCAGCACCTGCTGGAGGTGGTGTCGGGAAGAGGGAGGGTGGACAGGGATACCCGACGGCTCCCCTCTCCTGAATGTGGTGTGAGCAGAGCCTGGGCACAGAGGGGGGTGCAGGCGGGCGCGGGGATTCTGGGGGTGTGTGCCTGGCTGGCGTTGCTGCTGGAATGGCAGGGACGGGAGTGAGCGCGGTTTCCTTCGGCAGCTGTAGCCGATTAGCATGCACCTAGTGATTTAGAATCGCGCAGATTCGTTCCTCTCAGTTCTAGAGGTCAGAAATCTAAAACGAAGGTGTTGGCAGCACTGTTTCTTCTGGAAGTGTCTCGGGGGACATCTTTCTCCTTCCTTTCCCAACTTCCGGAGGTGCCTGCATCTCTTGGCTCATGGCCCCCTCCACCTTCAAAGCGCATCTCTCTGACCTCTGGGTCCTTTGACACATCTCCTGTTCTTTTTGACTTGCCTGTCCTCCCTCCCTTTTGTGCTCACACTGGGCCCCACCTGACAGCCCACAGCCGCCCCTGTCCAGGTTCTTGACCACCTCTGCATAGAGTCACTTTGCCATGTGAGGGGGATGCTCACTCTGCTAGGGATGAGGATGAAGACGTCATATCTTCTGCCTATCACAGGAGGGAAGGTGACAGACGGGGTGGGGGGGATGGAAGTGAGGAGGTGACTGCACAAAAGGCCACTTCCCAGCTCCTAAGGGGCTGCCCCCCCCCCCCCAATACTTTTTCTGCACTGCATCCTGGTATTTCACGTAGTGTCTCAGAAGGCCCTAGGCTCGTGAGCGTGTTCCTCGGGCTGGTTTTTGGAGGCAAACATGTGAGCTGGTTTACAGGGCCCTGGGCTGAAGGTTCCATGGAGCAGATCCTAGCAGACCTCGCTGCAAACTTGGATTCAATCCGATTGCTGTTGACACAGGCCAGCGCTTAGGTTGGGCAAGGGTGGAGAAGAGGGAAACAGGTTTGCTTCGGCCCAGGGAACTGTGCGCATGGACGGGTCAGAAGCTCAGGTGAGGAGAACCCTGCAGGTAAGTGGAGTAGCTGCCAAGAGAAAGGCCCTGGTGTCTTTGTGTGTCTTTATTTTTGTTTCTCGATTCCATGTCTTCTGTGGGCAGTGAACCAGCAGGAGCCCTTTGGCCTTTGGTCTGTAAACCCTGCCCTGGGGCGGCTGCACTGCGCATACCTCACCCATCCCTGGCCGGCCACACACACAGGGGCTCTTTCTGGCCAAGTGGGGACCAGCTGGACAGGGGAGCTGCTTGAGGCCCTCGGGAAATCTAGAAATGTTTTCCAGGGGAAACAAAAGCAAAGCCCTAGTAACACAGAGTTGATAAATGATCACTTTTCTCCTTTACTCATCCATTCTGAGCGTTCTCTGAGCCCTGTCTCTGCTTCTCCGCTGTTGAAGACCGATGGAAGGTTCCGGTCTGCGGGAGGTGATAGCTTCCAGATGGGGTTTTCCAAGGAAAGGCCGGCGGGATGGAGTTGGCAGGATGCAGTGTATTCTCTGAAACAATGTTACTGTTGCTAGTTCCACCTAGAAACCTAGGGAGAGCCGTGCCTGGAGACAGGCTTAGCCGGCTGGGCCTCGTTCAGGGTGTGTCCTTGACCCCCGAGAACAGTCTTGCCAGGGCTCATCTCTGAGGTCCCCGTCCTCCAAACTGCAGAGTGCGTGTTTTCTGTCCTTGAGCAGACCATGAGCATGGACACTCTCCTCTGTGAAGTCTGAGCCCTTGCGTCTCAGAGGTATGGTGGGCACTCATGTGGCCTGTGACCCAGCGGGAGTCCCTGTGATCACTCTGACTTATGCCCCGTGGGGCCTGGGGAGGCTGGTGTGGGTCACAGATGCAGTTACAGTGCCTCTTGGTCTTTAGAAATGGGGGCCTCAGAAGGAAGGAGTGGGCAGGGACCGTGGGAACTTGCTCTGAGTGGTCCTGGCTGCGGCCATTTGGCTGGGGCCACCTCTGCCTGGCATGATGTTGGATAGTGAGGGTCCTGAGGAAGGAGCCCCTTTCTGTGTCTGCACATGTCGTGGTAGGAAATGAGGCTTTCAAAGAGCTGGTCATGGTTCAGCACGCCCGTATCCCATATCCCAGGGGGCATCAGAACCCTGGTGAGGGTAAGGGACATCTGTTTAGGAAGGTGTGAGTGCGAGTGTGTGTGTTGCGTGTGTTTATGTTAGTGTGAGTGTATCAGCGTGTCTGGTTCAATGTTCTCAAGTGGCATGAGTCTACGCCAGTGCCATCTGGATCTAGAGACACATTTATGGGTAGATGGGCATTCGGAACTCCTGTGAAACTTGTCTGTGACGCTCGTTGTCCCCAGATGGACTTACTCTTTTCTTCTCCTGTTGGTGCATTCACTGGGGTGACACGGGCTAACAGGATTGTACGTTTTCCAGGTGCACAATTCTACGACACGTCATCTGTGCACTGCATCGTGTGTTCACCGCAGGTCTAGCCTCCGTCCATCAGCATTTACCCCCTCACTCCCCCAGCAACCACCACACTACTGCTGGACTCTAATCTGTAAAGCGAAAGGTTTGAGTCTGTAACAATTAGGGCTTTTCGTCTGAGCATCCTAAAAATACATTAACTTTAGTGGCTCAGAAGCTACTGCGTTTCCATGACAACTAGGCTGCGCTCCCGCACCTGGTTGGCTAGGACTGCCCCAGTGTGGGGTGTGCGGTGGGCGGGGGCAGGTAGGTGGAGAGGCAGGCTATAAGGAACTGGGGGAGGTAAGCTAGGGTCTGTGTGTCTCTTGATTTTCTGTTCAGGTTTTAGAAAAAAGATGTGAGGAAGAATCTCATTTTCTCCAAAAATAAATCTTTCTGCAACTTTTAGTGCTTGCTCTTTGCACCAGCTCCAGGCCTGCGTTCTGCCTTCCCGGCTGACTTATCTCTGAGATGCAGAGTGTGCCGTGGGGTCCTCAGTGCCTGGAGGGGATTCACAAGAATGCGAACGAAAGGATAGTAACAACACAATAGACAGTCTCTCGGTTGGTTCAAATGAAGGATGTGTTTAAAATGCTTAGTCAGCTGAAATGAATCCTTATTTTCAGCTTAAATTCAGGCGTTTGATATGTTTTAAGAATGCCTCTAGAAAGCAGGAAGTCATTTAAAGTTGGGAGATTGACCCCAGCGTGCTGACTTAAAAAAACGAACTGTGGTAAAGTATACACAATGTAAGATTTACCGTCCTGACCACTGGCAGGTGTGCATTTCCGTCACGTTAAGTCTGTCCCCATCACTGGGTGACCGGTGCCCAGAACTTCCCACCTTGCAAAACTGACGCTCGTCGAAAAGCCCCTGTGCATGTTCGTCCGCAGGTGTCTGTCCGGGAACCTGGGGTCAGTTCTTCTGGGTGTGTGTTCGAGGAGCAGCATTTCTGGGTCCCAGGGTAACTTCACGTTTAACTTTTTGGGAAATACCACGCTGTTTTCCACACAAAGCTTCCATCATTTCAGAGCCCACCAACAATGTGCCGGGCTCTTGTTTCTGCAGTGACGGTGACTTTCATTTATTGAAAACTGCAGCCACCCTAGTGGTGAGGAGCGGCCGGCACCTCACTGTGATTTTGACTTGCGCCTGGCTGTGACTGCTGGTGTTGAACAGACTTTCATGTTGTCATTGTCCGTTTGTACGTCTTCTTTGAAGAAACGCTTATTCACGTTCCTTTCCCATTTTAAAACTGGGTTGTCCCTTTTTGCTGCTGTTGTTGTGGAATGTTCTGGAGAAGATTCGCAACTTTCTTTTTTCCATTCCGGGCGGCTGCCTTTTCACTTTCTCGACAGTGTTCTTGGATGCACAAAAGTTTTTAATTTTAACAAAGTCTGATTTATCTTTTTTTGTAGCTTGTGCTTTTGATGTGGAACCTAAGAATCTACTGTTAAGTCTGAGATCATAAAGGGTTACGCCCGTGATTTTTTTCTTAGAGTTTTATGGTTTCTCTCCTCTCCGCAGGGTGTGGCGGAAGCAGGTTTACCGTTGTTCACGTGGAAAGGAATGCACCAATTAGTAGGCAACAACACAAGAACGAGCTCCGTGTTTTGCATACTCACAACTGTGAACCCACTTTTGCTCCCACCCTGTGTAGGGTGCTGATCCGTTTCGAGTTAGTTGTGTGCATGGTGTGATGGCAGGGGCAACTTTATCCTTCGGTGTGCAGACCCCCTGTTTCCCCCGCACTGTTGGGTGGGGACCTGGTCTCGTCCACAGTCAGCTGGCCATGCGTGTACGGGTCTGTTTCTGGACTCTCCAGGCTACTCGTGTGGTCGATCCGTCTCCTGTGACGCCAGCATCATGCTGGTTTGATGACTGAGTTTCACACTAAGGTTTGGAATTGTGAAGTGTGAGTCACACAACTTTGTTTTTCTTTTTTAGTGCCTTTTCCCCCTATTCGGGGCCTCTTGCAATTTCATGTGAATTTGGTGATGGACTATCCCTCTTCTGTAAGACAGTCTTTGAAATTTTGATAAGAGATTGATGTGAATCTGAAGATCACTTTGGGTTGTGTTGGCATCTTAATATCGAGTCTTCCAAATGTTAACATGTGATGTTTTAGGTCTTTTTAGTTTCTTTTGGCAATGTTTTATAGTTTTCGGTGTGTGTGCCTTTGATCTCTGTGGTTAAATTTATATATTTTCTTAATTGGAAATTGGCTGGTAAAACATTTCATTATTAAAGATTGTGTTTATGGCCAAGACTCTTAAACTGAGCATAAGGGAGAGTTAGTGATAAAACATAATTTTCAGTATTTATGTGAAATGTTAGATAAATGACAACCTTTTAACAGAGAAGGAGATGTTGACAAAGAGGAGGAAACTGACCTTCCGGATATGACTGTAGCACGTGTGGGTTATTGTAGATAAATATCTTAGCCTTGCCCTGGCTGGCGTGGCTCAGTGGGTTGGGTGTCGTCCCGTAAACCAAAGGGTTGCCAGTTCAATTCCCAGTCAGAGCACCTGCCTGGGTTGTGGGCTGGGTCCTGGGTTGGGGGTGTGTGAGGGGCAACAGGCCGATGTTTCTCTCCCTCTCTTTTTCCCGCCCTTCCCCTCTCTATACGTAAAATAAATAAAATCTTAAAAAAAAAAGTCTCAACCTTTTGCTGTCTTGAACTTCCATCTTCAAGCTAAGACGGAGCTCTTATTTCCTGCTGCCCCATCTCACTCACAGGCTGGAGAAGCGCAGGTTGAAGGTGCAATATGGCGAGGGAACGGCTCACACTGCCCGTCACAGAGTGAAGCGAGCATGACCCTGGAACTTGATTCCGACGGTTTCACCTCGGGGCAGGAAGCAGAGAGCAGGAGGAATGTACAGCTGTGCTGAGATTCTTGTCTTCGTCCTCGCTTTTTTTCCCCGGTGTGCGTGGCTGTGCGCACCTGCGTGGGGCTGGGACCCACGGGCTCAGTGATGCTGGAGATGGACAGGGAAGCCTGTTTAAACTTGTCGGTTAGAACTTAATGCTAAGAAGCTTCTAGTTAAAGTTGGTGAATCAGACATATTGGGTAGCTCCCACTCCCTTTAAAACCCACGATAACTCCGGGAGGAATACTTTCTGAGCGATAATTCCACGTGGAGAAATAGGCCTGGAGAGGAGACCTCAGCTGCCACATTTCAGGAGCTGGACAGCAGGAAGCTGCGAGGTTGCTGGTCCAGCAAAGCAGAGGGAGGGTGGGACAGGGAACAGAAGCCTGATACCTGAACCTCGGGTCTGGGAGCCGGCTGTGCCAGGTGCCCCTGTGCGGGTTGGGGTTGGTGGGGAGGCAGGCCAGTCCCCACCGTGGACTCCTAGACCCCAGCCCAGGGCAAGCAGCTGCAGCCTCTTGTCACCTCCTGGCAGTGCTAAAAGGCTATTGTCTGAGTGTGTGAAGAGGGGGTCTGGCTGGGCACAGGGCGGGTGGGGTGTCACGCTGAGATGCGGGCACTTCACTGAGATGGGGGCTGAGGGAAGTTTACTCCCTGACTGTTCAGATCCGCCAGTTTCTCCCCCCACTTGCCCCGCCCCCCTCGCCCCGCCATATGAACACTTGCCCAGAATCAGGCCCTTTCAGCGTGGCCCCTAACTGGTCCTTGACGAGACTGGAAGGACACCGACCCTGGGGTCCCTCCCCTGGGGGCCCCGGCACCCCTGCCTCCCTGAGGCCCCACACAGAGCACACGCCCAGCTTTGCGGGGCTGCACCTGGCGTGTGAGCGGACGGCAAGGACCACTGGATGGCTGACCTCTGACACAGAAGCCAGAGACCAGGAAAAAAATAGAAGAAAAGCAACTTGGGAAACAAAGACTTAAAAAAGATGGGAATTTAGGAAAAAAGAAACAACAAGAATGAACTTGCTCTCATTGGTACCTCGGAGAGAGGAGATCTTCCACTTATGGCCTAAAAAGCAGGAAGCTCCGGAAGCGCACGGACCATGCTCCATCTCACTGGCGACCACAGACACGCAAGTTCATGCATGCGGATTCCGTGTTTGCCTGTCGGACGGGGAATCCAGGTCACGATGAGTCACATCCGTGGCCTCCCGTTGGGTGGGTGGACGCGAGGCCACACACTGGGTAGGCGTGCACGCGACTACTGGTTAACAGGAGAAACTGGGGAGAAATCTGTTAGAACAATAATTATGGAAATCCTTCGAGCAACCAACCGCGCTCAGCACCTGTCCGAGAGAACACGCGCCCAGAGCAGCGCTGTTCGGTGGGCGTGTTCAGCCTAGTCGCGCGGTGGCGGTGACAAGGAAGGGAAGCGCCTCCGTGCCCACCAGCGGGGACTGGTTAGAACCGGTGGTAAGTTCCGGAAGGAGGCCCTCCTCGCGGACGAGCGTGAGGCTGATGTCCGTCGTCCACCGAGTCTCGCAGGGAGCAGCGCCAGGGAAATGCAAGCAGGGCTCGGCGGGCATCCCCGTTGCCATGGAGATCCCAGGACACCGAAGCCCTCTGGGGACGAGCAGCCTACACAGGCTTCTGGAAGGAGTGAGAGGGGGGAAGAGCGATCGAAGCCGGCGCGTCGGGGGCACGCCCGGGACGAGGACAGAGTGCCAGGGAGCCGAAGCAGGAAAGCCGCTCTCACGGAGGATGGCTCGGAGGGCCCCCAGCCCGGGTGGGAGGCCGCAGCGGAGGGGCGTCTGCAAGCCGGGAAACGCCCAGCGCAGGACGCTGCTGCGCTGCGGGTCGCTCTCCCACAGGAGGAGCCGAGCAGACGCTCCGATGGCGGCAGTGGGCGCTGGGCTGTGTCTTCGAACCACGGGAGAAATTGGCTGCAAGACTTCTGTGGTCTCCGCCCTGAAATGATTTAGAAACAGGGCGGCCAACCGCCTTGTTCTTCCACAGTTAGGTCTGATTTCGGAAGCCTTTCGGTGCGTGGCCTGTGTCCCAACTCCCCACCTGCTGACGCGGGAGGGCGGTGAACCCCTCCCGGCACCCTGCCACCCAGAGCGGGTGAGGGCGGGGCCTGGCGGGGAGGCTCCTGTGGTCAGGGGGGCAGAGGGTCCTCACTGTGCACTGTGGTCCTCGGACACAGGGACGGAGGACAGGGTGGCCCGCCATCTATGCAGAGGCCTCACTGGCTCCTCGCGTCCAGCCCCCACCTCTCACCCTGCTGCCTGCTCTGGGGGGCTGCTGTCCTGTGCGGACTCTACCAGGAACCCCTTGCTCTGGAGCCTCTGCTCGGTTCAGGCAGCGGGTACCTGCGGGAGCCGGGCAGTGTGCCCGCTGTGTCCCTCCAGCAAAGGTCTCTGCTCCTGTCCCTGTTCAAAAACCCTCTCTTCTGGGTCCGTTTACAGGTTGGTGATCTTTATAATCTGAATCTCTTCTCATTTTACTTCTGACATTTTATTTCTCTGTGTGACCTAAATAAGCCTCTAACCCTTTCTGAACCCCGATTTCCTTATTTCTAAAATGAGAGAAAAAAGGCCGCCTGTCACCTCAGGCTCCTGTGATGACGAGACCGTCCAGGGCAGGGTCGGCGCAGTCCCGTGCGTCCCACGACCCAGGGACTCGGCTCTGGCTGCCCTCACACCTCTCTTGCTCCCCCAGTGCCCCTGTAACCGTTTCAGAAGTGAAGTCTCTCCTCAGTTCGCAGTTGCTCCTGGAGTTTGCTGCTACCCTGTGACATTTTGGCAAGCTTTTCCCCAGGAAGCATCTTCTAACGTCAGACTGTGAATGATGCCGAGTAGAAGTCCGAGCTGAAAACCGGAATGACATCGCCGGACTCTGGGACGGTGCAGGGACAACTGCCAGGGAGATGGGGTGAGGGGGAAAAGTTTATCTCTGTGGGACGTTGTGGGGAGGCCGCGCCTGGGGAAAGAATATTTGTGTTTTCTTGACGCGTTTCGGCACCCCAGAAGGGAAGCTTGCATTTATCTGGGCGCCCCCAAGTCCATTCTCTGCTTCCTGCTGAGCTGCTGGAGAACAGTGGACTGAGGCATGTTAAAGTTTCAAGGAGTTTTTAGCACAGAATCGATTTGAATCGGGCAGCATCCAGTCTAGTGGAGAAAAAGAAGTGACATTAAATGAAAGACACTCACAGGCAGGGGGCAGAGGGACACAAATGACCAGAGAAGTAGGCTGGTCGCCAGGAGGTCCCGTCCCTCCAGGGGACTCGGGGTCTGCCAGGCAGGATTTCCGACCCACTGGTTGGCGGGTCCGTTTCTGGGCAGCGAGCGGAAGCTGTAGCCCCGTCTCAGCCTGGTGCTGTGGGGCTCAGCACCGGGGGCCGTTGGGGCCTATTGTCCAGTTTGTGGCACTGGGCACTTTGTGCCCGGCGGAAGTGCAGCTTCTCTTGCTTCCTTGTGACTGTGGGTGGCCCTGTGACAAAGCTTGGACAGTGACCTGGGCTTCGGAAGAGTGTGGATGCGTTCGTCCCTGCTGTTTGGGATGGGGGCCCGGTGGCTGGGGCTCCAGGGCCATCTTCAACCCCGAGTTGGCTCAGGGTGGAGGAAAGCCCCGTGGGGGGTGGTGCCAGGCTCCAGACTGGGGGATCAGCGGGTCCGCCCTCCCCCCCACGCCAGTCTCCAGCTTCTCCCGTGTGTCTGCACCCACAGTGTTACATCACTTCTGAAGAGCAGCCCAGCCTGCTGTTACGTGAGGCCCCGACCTGAGCTCTGGAGACACGAGTGTAAGGCGTCTCCGTGATTCTCGGGTCCTGGGGACATGCGGGGAGAGGCGGACTTAACGTTCCTTTCAGAGTCCAGAGCTCGTGGGCCGGTGACGCGCCGGCTCCACAAGGCCCTGTCTTTCTCTCTGTCCCTCCCCCAGCCCCTCTCTCTCCTTTCCTTTTTCACATGCTGAGGCTCAGGGTTAAATATTCGGACCTGGTCCTTCCTGGGATTCGGGGGAAAGTTGTTGGAAGGGTCTCTGATGCGTTTTCCGAGCCACTGTGCAGTGGTGCAGATGACAAGCAGAAGGCCACAGAGGCCTCGTGAACAGGGGCCGACCAGTCACCCAGAGGTTTTAAAGCGGCTGCTTCCGCTGAACGGTGCAGTCTCTACAATGGGGGGCCGTTCCTGGGGGGCCTGCCTGCGCTGTGCACTGTCCCCAGTGAGTGCAGGTGGCAGCTCGGTTATCGGTAGATGCCACCGGAGGTCGCACAAAGGTCAGCAGCAACCTGTGAGGGAGCGAGTCCTGGACGGGGGATGACAGATCGCCCTCCTGGGCCTGAGGAACACCCTCATCACGACATAGTCCCTCAGTGCGAACGTTACTGCCTTTTCTGTTGTCACACGAGGAACCAGAGTCCAAGGCAAATGGCAGTGTGTGCATGGCTAACACACGGGACCCACTGACACGTGCGGGTACATGGCTTCCACACACACCACATGCTCTGAATACTGAACGAAGGGGGAAAAAGAAACACTCGGAGCCCCAAACCAAGCAAGCATCTGTAACACGCTGTCATCGCTCTGTCCCTCGCCCCCTCTCTCAGCCACCGCCCCTGTAAATAGTCCCCATCTCTGAAGCCAAAAGGTCAACAGAAGAGACTTGGAATTTGGACTTGAGTTTACGCCCCAGCCCCTGAACTTCCCGTGTGACCTCGGACAAGACAGGTTGTCTTAGAGCCTCTGCCCCCCCTTACAACGTGGGGGAGGGGGAGTGTGGCTGCGTCTTCGCTGCGTCAGGGTGGCCCCTGCTGCCCCCGGGAGCCCTCAGCCTCAGGTGGCGCCCGGGGTGACAGGTCCTCAGGAAATGCTCTTGGATCTACCTGCTTATTTGGTGGACACGTTCCAGGCCCAGGCTGGGTCGGGCGGGGGTGGGCACACCCCCGCCTTCAGTGGGAGAGGCTGGAGAGAAGGCCAGCAAGGCTCGGAAGCTGGGGACTCCAGCCAGAATAGGCAGTTTGCTGCTGACCGGACCAGAGGGAGCTCACTGTCCCAGAAACGCCCCTCTCTCTGTCGTCCCCGAGCCCCTGCCTGAGTGTGGGGCCTGCGTGTCCCCCTGGCCGCCCTGCAGGCTCTGAGACAGAGCCTTACAGCAAGTGTTTCCACGGAAACAGACGCTCCCCACCTGGCTCCTGCCGCAGGCCACTCCCATCCAGTGGCTCTGGGACAGCACAGGAGGTGGGGACAGGTGGCCTCAGGGGGTGTGTGCCAGGCAGGGGCCTCCACCTGCTTGCTTGTGCGTCCTCGCTCTTTGCCAGAGGTTTTGTGAAGTGGCCGCAGCCGATTTTGAGCAGAATGAGCCATAGGGAGAGTGGTTGGTGGGTCTGGTCGGTGGAGTTCAAGGAAGAACTGAGGGGGGCTCCTGGGACCTCCCAGCTTCTCCTTGGCGGGGACAGTGGTGGACGTGGCCGTGGGCGCCGTGGGCGCCCTGGGCGGGGACCCTGGCCTGACTGCCACCACACACCCACCTGAGAGCAAAGTGCTGGACTGAGCAGGGCAGCTGGGGTCACTGAACCCGCCCTGAGTTTGCTTGGACGGGGCTCTTCCCCCACGAAGGTGCGAAGTCAGGAGGCCACTCCTGCTCGGATGGTGTCACCTACTGCCTCCTGGGCTCAGTGTCACCCCGACACCCCTCCTGTTACCTCCACAGCATTTGGGCCCCGCTGGTAAAGACACACACTGAGAGGGCTCCTCAGCAGGAGTGCCCTGGACCCAGCTTTCAAACTGACCACCCACCTGCCCCTGGCAAAGGTCCACCCTAGTCAGGCCTTGGCCTCTCACCCTGTTCTGATCATACCCTGACCCCTGTGTCCCAGGGCTCCCGCGTCTGACCCCTTTGACTTGTCCTCACCCTGAGCTGGACTTCTGGGCTCTGCGACCCCACGTGGTTCCTGTGGACCTCAGGGCCCGAGGAGGGAGCCCTTCTGGGGCTTCTGGCCGCAGCCTCCTGGCTCGGCTCTGGCCCAAGGGTCACCTCACGTGCACTGCCGCGCCCTGAGGACAAGGGCCAGGGGATCCACATGTCCCCAGGGTGCTCTCTGCGTGGACCACACAGAGCGCTCCCTGCAACCCCTGCTCAGGGATACACAGCCACCATCAAGTCCAGAGGCCAAAGCGCCCACTCCTTGTCCACGTCTCGTCCCGTCCCAGATGCGCAGTGTTGGCACCCGTCTCCAGTGACCTAGGACTGCCTTGGGGTTTTAGACGGGCCCTCTTTTTATATTGTTTTGATTTCCTGATCCCTCCCAGCTAACGGGGGGCTACCGAGAGGTTTCGGTGGGTCGGAAGTCTGTGTCAGGTGTTGTGGGACGTGAAGGAGGGGAAGGTGCTCAGGGTCTCGTCAGAGAGACACTCAGCAGATGCAGCGGCCACTTCTGCCGAGTGGGAGAGAAGGAAACACTGGGAGGAAGTGCCAGTGTCTGGGTGCGAGGTGGGCGCTGGGAGGGGACCACGGGTAGGACGAGGTCATGGGGGTCCTCATGTCCTGTGGCCACCGCAGCCAAGGACCGTAGGCTTACGGGCTGGAAACAGCACATGTTTACTCTGCGGCTCTGGATAACCTGCCTGTCCCCTGCGTAAGGACCCTGTGGTGACATTGCACCCACCCACACTGTCGTCTGGGGGCGGCTCCACCTCAGATTCCATAGCTATGTCTGTGGGTCCCTTTGTCACGTAAGGGGACGGTCTCAGGTTGGAGAGTGGGCCCCAGACGTCTCAGGTGGGCCACAGTGGGCTGCATTGTCTGGATGGTCTCCAGCTCCAGATGCCACGAGGCTGTGGGAGCTGCGTCAGTGCTGCTGGCCCCTCGGTCCCCAGCCTGGCTGGGCCCTGTGTGTGTCATTGTGCTCCGTGAACAGACAGCTCTGTGGAGCCCCGGCTCCTTCTGCGAGCCCTGACCTTTGGGCTGCTGCAGAAGGGGCCGAGTGCGGGACTGGAGAGTTCAGTGCCAAGGCTTCTGAAACCCACGCTGTTTCTGTGACAAATGCCATGGCAGCTCAAGGGCAGCTTTTGTGCCCTGCTCAGCGGCAGAGCCGACCCTGACCCCGCGAGCTTCCTGTCCCCTCTAGATCGCAGCCTGTCTGTGCCAAAGGGGGGTGTGTTGCACGAGAACACACTCTCGTGGTGTGGCCCGGAAAGTGGGGGGATGCTGGCGAGGCTGAGCAGGGGACGCAGTCATGGGCTGCGGTGTCCGCCGGGAAGGGAGAGGTGGCTGCGTGGGGCTGCGTGAGTCCTCGTTTGTGCAGAGCAGCGGAGGCGGTGTCCCGACAGCGCCGTGAGCAGATGACTTGAACGTCACTGACATTCCGCCTCGAGGTCAGATGGCTCTCCAGGAGCCAGAGCTGGCCGAGGACTGGGTGGTGGGCTGCAAGCATTTGGCCCTCTCTGATGTGCTTAAGCTTTCCTCTGCTGGCCCCTTTTTATTCACTTTTTCCAGCTGAGATATAACTGACACTGTGTCCATGGTAGATGGAGAGTGATTGGTAGGTGTGTGTGTTGTGAAGTGGCCACCACACGGACTTACAGATGCTTTGTCTTGTGACGAGAACTTTAAAGATCTACTCTCTTGTCAGCTTTCAAATGTGCGATCGGAAGGGTCCATCCATGTTGTCGCCGTGGCAGGACATCCTCATCTTTGAGGATGGACAACGTTCGCTGCATATGTGCCTCCCACCAGAGCGTCCGCCCCGGGACTCCCGGCCCCCAGCTGGGCGGCAGGGCACTGAGCTCACGTCTCCCGCCCACGGGCCTACGGGACCGGTTTCCGTGTACCCTGCTGTTCCTTGTGCTGGGCCGGAGGCAGGCTTGGGAATGGGCCTGTGGCTCAGTCTGGCCCCCGAGACGCCAGATGACGTGGCTAGCGCTGTCGGGGCGTCATCTGCTCTGAAAGACGCGGGGATGGTCGTGCTGTGGATGAGAGGGAAGCCTGTGGCCCCGACCACCACTGGAGGCATGTTGGATGTCCCGCGAAGTCCCCGCTCTCAGACACTTAAAAGCCTGTGGAGGGAAGTCGGTCAAAAGGATTTGTAGCCGCGGCGGCTTGCTCCTGTCTGCAGGTTTGGGGCTGCGGGAACTGTTCCCTCCCCAGACGCACGGGCCTTCTTATTTGTTCAGGGTTACTTTACAGCCACCTGGGATTTAAAGGCCACAGTGAAGCTGCATTACCAGCTTACAAAGTTTTTGCCTGTATGTATTTATTGGATGGCAACGCTCATGGTTTTTTGAGCTTTTGCTACTTCTTTAAAAAGGGCCTGTTTTGACCAAACGTCAACAAAAAACACAGACTCTGGGGGGCAAGCTGGTTGTCACCCTTAAAATGACTAGAAAACAAGACGTTCAGGGAAACCTGTTTTTATGCTAAGTGATAACCAGGTGTTATCACCTCGATTGTGTAAATGTGATTTGGGTAAACTGAGCATGAATGTCTGCCGCCCAGCAGTGAACTCAGCTCGTCCCTAGAAGACTCAGGCTGCTGGTGATGATGGCGGTGACAACCGGGGACAAGCAGAACAACGGCCCCTGGGTGCCCGGGGGACCCTGGGACCTGCTCCGGTGAATGGGGAGTCAATTCCCTGTCGGAGCGTCCCAGAGGTGGGCTGCTCTCTGGTCCTGGTGCCGTGTCTGTGACATGCATGTAGCTGCCAGGGGACCATGAAGAGGGACGAGTGGGCTGGAAATGGAATCCCGAGTCTCATGCAGCTCCTTCCAGAAGGGCCCACGCCCCCGAGCTGCCCTCTCCTCTGCCCCGAGTGTGTGTTCTTCACGTTCACCTTGCGCAGGCTCTGCAGCGATGGCCCACCCCCAGAGACTCACCTGGACGCCTAATTAGCACTCTGGCGAAGCTCAGGACACACTTCCTCCTGGCTAAGGTGGCCCAGCATGGCGCCGCGTCCGAGTGCTGTTTATTGCGTGTTCTCTCAAGATTTTCCTGTGTTAAGTCAGTGAACTATTAACATTTCATATCAGCTCCGGTTCCTGTCTTCAAGGTGCAGTGTTTCCCTCACATCTGGCCGCAAGGTAGGGAACTTGGGCCATAAAACTCAGGAATTACAGTTCAGTGACGGGGAGAACCCAACTTGATTTGACGCTGACACACTGAAAGCTTCCAAAACACAGCTCCTCTGTGTCACCAGTGCACACCTGCACACCGAGGTGGGCTGCCCTGCTCTGGGGCACCAGGGGGGCTGGGACACACGTTTCTTTCAAATAAGAAGAGACAAGAAGGGTGTTCTCCGCAGGCTCGAGCACAGCAGCAGACTCCAGCTGCTCCACGGCCCCTGTCTGGGCCGCGAGGACTGGTCACCGCCGTGAGACTTACACACGGCCATGGCAGGCGTCTGCACCTGGCCACCACCAGGAGTCTGCCTGGCCTCTTGGGGAGCAGGCCTGACGCTGCAGCTGTTGGAGGCTCGGCCTTGGGCTCCCCAGAATCCTTTCTGGGCAGCTGGCCGGCCAGGCACAGATCTGTCACTCCTGGGAGTGCATTCCTGCTCCAGGCCTGCAGAATGGAATTCTATTGGTTCAGGTCATGGGATGGAGTCCAGACTATGAGGGGTCCCTTCCCTCTCTTTTCAAAGGCACACCCTCTGGATGCCGTTGGCGGTGGGTCGCGTGGAATAGTGTGGTCACTTGTGCCGTAAGGGCTGCAGGCGGTGGCTCTCAAGCCCAGCAGGGGCCCTAAGGGGATGGCTCAAAGCCACACCGTTGGGACTTGGGATGGTGGGGAGGGTTTCTGCTTCTACCCCAAGGCCCTCTGGTCCTATCTCCGCTTCTGCAGAAATGCATGTGGAGAGGCCTGAATTCCTCACAGTTCTCCTGGGGATGGAAACGAACCTTTCCCACACGTGGAGACTCTGTTTAAACAGTGGGAAGAGCGTGAGGTTGGAGTGAGAAGACTGGGATTCTAGTCCTAGATCTGAGAAGTCACCTCGCCCGTGTCACTGTCTTTCTTTGAGATGAGGAAGGTGGCGTAGGGACTTCACTCAGGGTCTCCTCCAAGTGCTGGGGTTCTGTGAGGTCAGACGCTTAGGAAGGGACATTGTTCTCCCTCAGGGGTTGCGAGTGGCAGGGAGAAGGCTGAAAGCTGCCCTGAGATCATCTTCGTAAGGTTACGCTTATTCTCAGGTTTGGGGGTGTCAGTTTTTCAAGAATGTGCCAGAGAGAAACTTTAGGATAGGCCTCAGCTCACTGAAGCCGGCCAGTCCCAGGCAACCCACAGCTTTGTAATGATCTGAGTTCCGGGTTCTTAAGCATTTCTTTCTGAGTGGTTGGTGCAGAGAATGCTGTGAGGTCAGAAGGCATCTGTATGAGTTAGAGTGTGTGTGGGGAGGGACGTCTGTCCAGGTGGGCTGTTGAAGAGAAGGGCGTTGGCCCAAGAACCTGGTGAGCATGAGATGGGACCGGAGATGGTGTCCACTGAAACCTGTCTGAGCCATGACTCAAGGCCATCTGTCGGGACAGGGACGGGAGAACAGAGCAGATGGATGGACGGACGGACAGAAGGGGATGCTTAGGAGGGTATGATTTTTGTCCCAGCGAAGGCCAACAGGTGAGAGCGAAATCTCCAGCTCGTAGGGATCACTTTGTGAATAACGGGTCTGTGCCGCACCCAAACTTTGAGCAGGACCCGGGAACAGAGCAGCCTCAGAGACGGCTCCGTTCCCAACGCATCACCCCCCTCCATCCGCTCTGGGATCCAGAGGTTTCTCGGACCTGCTCTGCTCTGCCTTGGAAGGCTGTTCACTTCCTCCAGGGAAATTGAGTCTGGAAGAGAGACAGACAAGAAATGAGACATGTTCACAGAAGACAAGGGCCTCTGCTTGTGTTTCTCAGCTTGTCCCCAAACGACCTGTGGAATCTCCTGTGGAATTGAGTCCAGGAAACCTCGGCAGGGTTTTGATCGAAGAGAAGGCAAGGAGGGACAGTGGTCAGAAAGCAGATGCTGTCAGGCAGGCAGCTGCGCCTGCTGCAAGGGAGCGGCATTTCCGTCGAGACGGGCAGTCAGGTTCTGAGGGCCGTGCCCTGCGGGAGGCAGCTGCATTAACATGTGCCTGGTTCGGCGTGGACACTTGGTGGGAAGAGACCCTCCAGCGCTCGCCTGGCTCTCCCTCAGTTTCCTCCCAGTCTCCCCTGCAAGCACCACCAACCAGATGCACTTTTGTGATGTTGTGCATCTTATGTTGCGGATCTGGAACGTGAATCGACCATCACGCTACCTTATGGATAGAATTGATTTAATACACTTAGAAGAAGACAAAATTGTTTAAAATTTAAAAATGAGACAAGATTTTCTATTTTGACAATAAAAGCCCTCCAGGATGGAAGGGTCACGTAAACAGCCTGCATTTGCTTCGAAGGCAAAGACAAGAACCCCACGGACAAGGAGAAACTCGAGTGCCGGACGTGTTTCATTTGGAGGTGCCCTCGGTGAGGCCCAGGCTGCCTAGTGAGGCTGTCACAGCGACGTCTGAGGGAATTCAAGTTTATGGTCATGAAAAACCGAATTCTCGGAGAACGCCCACCAGGCCGAGGGCACTGAGGACATGGTGCCACCGAGAGAGGATAGTCTCCTCGTGAGGCGGGATCAGCAGGGAAGTGGCTGAATTAAGACCGAGGTTTTGCCTCGAGGTTGGAGGGACCCGGGGCAGGGCTCCGGGGGAGGGCGGAGGAGAGTCTGGGTCAGGCCAGAGAAGCCAAGGCCCCGGCAGGAAGTGTCCTTGTGGCTCTTCAGGCTCAGCGTGGCCAAGCAAATGGAGCTCGGAATGACCTTGCAGTAGGAAGTGCCCTGTGGTTAACCACAGACAGACCCCTCTCCTGCCTTTGTTCATTCGCTGCGGAACAATTCATCGTGAAAAACACCGAACGGAGAACCCAGGATGACAAAACGGCAGTTTTGCAGTTGGACGTGCTGATCAGAGAAGGGAGAACAGGTGACCCTCTGCAAACGGAGCTTGAAGACGGGCCGCTCTGGCTTGGGGGCGGTGGCCCTCCCGGTCAGCCCAACCCTGCTCTTCCTTGTCTTCCTCCCGAGCCTCGCTCAGGGCCGGGCCTCTGCACATATTTTGTGTTTTTCCGTCTTATTTCCACCTGGCAGGAAACACTTTACTTAGAGTGTCAGTGCAGTTTTTCTGGTTTTATTTCGCTTTTCTGGAGCAGGGAGGGAGAAGGGGGAGAGTGCCTTAAAGATGCTTCCAGGACGATGTGGGAGCGGAGAAACCGCACGTCTTCTGTGTGGGCTGGTGGCTCGATGATGCAGGGGCCTCTCCTGCAGCGGCAGGTGCCCCAGCGCCCGGCCCGAGACCTGCTTAGGGGGCAGAACGCAGGCGACCCTGGAGGACAGGAGCCTCGGTCAGCACTGGAGCTTCTGTCCTTCCCGGACTGCGTTGGGGAACATGCGACCATTGTTTTCTTCCTGTGTGTCCGAAACCCCGTTTTTTAAGTTTCAGGGGTGCTCATCATCCCCCTCCCTTCTGTCACTTAGTTTTTGAACTGTGCGTGCCGATGCCTGGCGGACTGGGTAGGCTGTGGGTTTCCCTGCTGAGAGTGGTGTCGCAGCCCCTCTGCGGGGTCACTCGGAGCTCGGCAGTGGGGTCTGCTCCCCAGCTCCCCTCTGGGAGGCGCTTGGTAGTGGGGCGCCTGCACTGCCGTCCTCGGGGCGGGCGGTCGCCCGGCAGAGTGCGTTCACATGCGGTTGCTCCTCAGCAATCAAACTGATTGCCGGCGGGATGTGGTGACTCTCCTCCACTTTGAAAAGACAAAAGACACCGCGGTGTTAAGAATGAATGTGACGCAGTGAAATCACGGAGGCGAGGCCGAGGTTTTTGTCCTGGAAGTCTCTGAATTGTGTGAGGAATTTCCAGCTGGCGTTCTGCCGTTTTCCGTTCCACGTTTAAGTCCATGGTCCACTTTGACTGAAGTTTTTGTCTCAGGTACGAGGTCAAGAGTTCATTGATCGTGTTCCGGCGCATCTAACTCTGGCTCCTCTGTCCTATCCCGCTGAGTTCTGCGCCTTTCGCCTCATTGGGACCTCACAGTCTCGGTGACTGTCCCTATGCGGGGCGCCTGAGGGGGCCTCCCATTCCGTTCTCCTCTGCTCAGAATTGTTCGGGCTCTTTTAAGGCCTTTCCATTTTTGCACACATTTCAGAATAAACTTGTACATTTTTACAAAACAACTTCCTACGACTTTGGCGAGAATTTGTTTAAACCGAAAGAACAATTGAGGAGTAATCGATATCTTTGCTATGTTGAATTTTCTAATCCATGAACATGGTATATCTCTCCAAGTATTTAGATTTTCTTTGATTTCTTCATTAGCATTTTGTGGCTTTCGTCACGTAGGGTCTGCACGTGTTTTTATCAAGTTTATACCTAATAATTTAATTTTTTGTAGGAATTGTAAATGGCATGTGGTTTTGATTTTGGTTACTACTTCTTAGTTGCCAGTATACGGTAATGCCATTAACTTTTGTGCGTTGATCTTGCGTTCTGTGACTTTGCTGGATTCACCTAATAGTTCCAAGAATTATTTTGGTAGATTCCTTGGAATTTTCTGCATGGTCAATAATATCATGTGTGAGTAAAGACAGTTTTATTTTTTTCTTTTCCAATCTGCCTGCTCTAATGTGTTTTCTTGCCTTACTGCCGTGGCTAGAACTTCCAGTGTGTTTTGAACGCCCGTGGTAAAAGCACACGTTTTTGTCTTGTTCTTCATCTCAGAGGGAATTGGAAATGCACTGAGCTTCTCATCAGCACGTGGGACGTTACCCACAGTTTTCTCTGTTGAAGCTCTTTACGAGACTGAGGAGGTGCCCTCCGTTCCTAGTACACTGAGAGGTTTTGTAGCTAATGGGTGTTGCATTTTGTTAAATGCTTTTTCTGAACCAAATGATGCGATTATAGGGCTTTTTTCTTTGGTCTCCCAATGTGGCGGGTAACAGGGGCTGCTTTTTAATACCAGTCCTCTGTGGCATGCCTAGAATAAATCCCACTCGGTTGTGGTGTATTTTTTAAATGCATGTTGGATTCTATTTGTGAAAGATTTTACTTGGAATTTCTGCTGTGCTTTTCAGTGACTTTTGCTTAGCTTCTTACCCTCCATTCCTGTGCAGCTCAAAGTCTGGCAAATGCCGGAAGAGGGTGGCGCCCTGCATGTACCGTTCACGTGCGGTTAGTCATCTGCCTGTAGCCGCAACTGCTTCGGCTGAAACACCACACAGGAAGGTGACCTTAACCGTTTCTCCAGAGCACGCGAGGAAAACGTGATGCAGTTGGGAAGAAAAAGTGGCCCTTACAGAACCATCCCACTGTTCTCGCACTGAGGTTTGAATCCACGTGGCCTGCAAGGCCACAACGTGCCCACGGTGGCAGCCCCAAAGCCGGCTTGTGCACAAGTTCATGTGTGACCCGCACCAGTTCCATGCCAAGTCCCCTCGAGGAGGGCTGAGCGCGAAGCTCCTTCACTAATTCCCGTTATGACGCAGCCGTGGACGTCCCACAGCCGTGGGAGCAAAGCTGCCTCTGACTGAGCCCCCGTGGGAAGGCGCGGTCTGCCTGGGAATCCGGGCAGGGTGATGAGACTCCTTGTCCCTTCGGCACATCTGGGAGGAGGCCTTGGGCTGAGCCTCCTCGCATGAGTGGGTTGTGGGGGCCTCGGCGGTTTCTTACAAGGGAAGGAGTCGAGGGCCAGAGAAAAAAGGCTGCATTTTGTAATCTGCAGCTTATCTCGCTGGCTTGGCCTGTTTGCTGATAATTCTAGGTCACCGGATTTAATGAGCATCTCCTCTTGGGCAGGAATTCATTTGGGCAAACAAAATATCTGGTTGGGAGCTGGATGATTTACTAGCAATTATCCTAATTAGCCCAAGAAAATACAGGTTTTGGGGTGAATTGCTGGTCATTAAAAGAATTCTCTCGCTGGTTTAGATTCATGGGAACATTTTGTCTTGATGAGATCTGATAAAAAAAAAGAAAAGCCAAGCACAGTTTTGCTTCGCATGCAGCTGGCCCGTGACCCACAGAGAGGCGGTTTGGAACGACCTCTGTTTCCTGGCTCTGAGTGTTCCGTCGCCCCAAGCAGAAGAGGAGAAGAGAAGAGAAGAGAAGAGAAGAGAAGAGAAGAGAAGAGAAGAGAAGAGAAGAGAAGAGAAGAGAAGAGAAGAGAAGAGAAGAGAAGAGAAGAGAAGAGAAGAGAAGAGAAGAGAAGAGAAGAGAAGAGAAGAGAAGAGAAGAGAAGAGAAGAGAAGAGAAGAGAAGAGAAGAGAAGAGAAGAGAAGAGAAGAGA
>VMDR010002508.1:0-90270 GCA_007922815.1 Macrotus californicus
TGAATTAGTGTATTCTAACAGCTTTTGGTGGAATCTTTAGGATTTTTAACATAGAAGATCATGTCATCTGTGAACACAGATAATTTTACTTCTTCCTTTCCAATTTAGACACTTTTATTTCTTTTCCTTAACTAATTACTCTGGCTAGGACATCCACTACTGTGTTGAATGGAAGTGGTGAGAGCAGGCATCCCCAGGTCATTCCTGATGTTAGAAGAACAGCTTTCAGTCTTTCACCATTGAAGACAAAGGTCCTGTAGGGTTTTCACAAATGGTATTTATTATGTTGAGGTAGTTTTATTCTGACCCCAGATTGTTGAGTGTTGTTAATATGAAAAGGTGTTAAACATTGTCAAATGCTTTTTCTCTGTCAGTGGAGGTGATTGTGTGGGCTTCGTTTCTCATTTTGTGAATGTGGAGTATTACTTTGCTTGATTTTTACATGCTGAGCTGTCCTGGCCTTCCAGGAGTACCTCCCACTTGGTCAGAGTGTATAATCCTTCTTACATGCTTTCAGATTCATTTGATGGTCATTTTTAAAGTATTTGTGCATCAACCTTCTCATTAGGAATATTGGTCAGTAGTGTTTTGTTCGTTTTGTTTTTGTTGAAGTGTCTTGTTTGGCTTTAGTATTAGAGTGAAGCTGGCCTCATGGAATGAGCTTGGAAGTGTTTACTCCTCTTCAGTCTTTTGGAAGAGGTGGGGAAGGGTTGATTTTAGTCACCTGACCTGGGCATTTCCGTGTGGGGTTTTTTTATTATTTATTCAATTTCCTTACTCATTATTTGTTCAGATTTTCTGTCCATATTTTGATCCTGGTAGTTTCTGTGTTTCTAGGAATTTATCTCTTCGAGGCCATACAATCCGTTGGTGTATAACTGTTCAGAGTAGTCTCTTAGAATCACTTTTTGTTTCTGTGGCATCATTTGGGATGTCCTCTCCTCTATTTCTCACTTGATATGAGTGTTCTCTCTCTCTCTCTTCTTAGTTCACGTGGCCGAGTTGTCGGTTTTGTTGGCCTTTTCAGAGAAACAAACTCTTGGTTTTGTTGACTTTCTCTTTTGTTTCTCTGTTCTCTCTTTTGCTCATTTCTCTTCTGATCTTTATTAATGCTTTCCTCGGGTTATTTGGGTTTCGTTGATTCTTTTTCTAATTTCTTGAGGTATAAAATAGTTGATTAGAGATTTGATTTTATTTAGCTTTTTAATCATTCAGGTATGTGTTGATTGGGGAGTTTAATGCCTTAGCATTTAAACTGAACACCAATAGGGGAGGACTGAGAATTGCCACTTTGTTCACCTGTTTTTCGGTGTCTCGTAGCTTTATTGTCCCTCCTTTCCTTTCTTACTGCTGTCCTTTGTGTCTTTGTTTCTGAGTGTTTTCTTTTTTGATGATATGCTTTGATTCCTTTTCATTTCCTTTTGTGTATATTCTGTAAGGGGGGGTGGGGGTGTATCTCACTGCGGTTATGTAAGACCTCTTAAAATTGTAACATTCTATTTTAAACTGATAACAGTTTAACTTCATTTACATCAGGAACTCTATTCCTTTACAGCTCCGCCCTCTACTTTTTTTAATTGAATATTAGGGTGGCTTTGGTAAACAAAATTATGTAGGTATCTAATTCTATAATACATATCTGTATATTGTATTATGTGTTCACTGCCCCAGGCCAAGTCTCCTTCCTCACCATTTATCCCCCTTGTACCTTCTTCTGCCTCTACTTCATTATTGCTGCCACAAATTAATTTGTATGTGTTGTATACCCATTAACATGTTTACCTTTTTTGTTTTTGTCATTTAAATTTGATGCATCAGAGTTACTGTATTTGTGTATTTTTATTAGAGAATCTTATATTCTCATAGGGCTTTGTGTTCCTGTCTACTGTCCTTTCATTTTAACTTAAAGGGTTCCATTTAGCATTTCTTGTAGAGCTGTTCTAGTAGTAATAAACTCCCTCAGCTTTTGTTTATCTGGGAAAGTCTTAATTTCTCCTTCATTTTTGAAGGACAGTGTGCCAGATACAGTATTCCTGGCTGACAGTTTTTTCTTTTAGCAGTTTGAATATGTCATCCCACTCTCTTCTGGCCTGCAAAATTTCTGCTGAGAAAGCCACCGATAATATGGAAACTCCTGGGTATGTTACTAATCACTTTTATCTTGCTGCTATCAAGATTGTTTTTGTGCCCTGGCTGGTGTGGCTCGGTGGATTGGGCACCAGCCTGCAAACCAAAAGATTACCAGTTTGGGGCACATGCCTGGGCTGTGGGCTGGTCCCCGGTTGGGGGCATGTGAGAGACATCTGATTGATGTTTCTCTCCTTCTCTTTCTCCCTCCCTTCCCCTCTCTCTAAAAATAAATAAATAAGTAATTTTTTTAAGGACTGTCCTTTGTTTTTGACTTTACACACTGGGGTTATAATGTACCTCAACGTGGTTCTCTTTGGATTATGCTAGTTGTAAGTTTTTGAGCTTCTTGAATCTATATGTCTATTTCTTTCCTTAGATTTGGAAAGTTTTCCATCATTATTTTTTCAAATAAGCTCTTCACCCCTTCATTCTCTTCTCCGTGTGGATTCCTGTGACGTGTATACTGATCCACTGTATAGTGTCTCCTAAGTCTCTGAGCCTTTCTTTGCTTTTCTGCTTCTTTTTTCTCCTGACTCGATGCTTTCAAATGACCAGCCTTCCACATTTGTAGATATTTTGTTTTGCCTGTTTATATCTGCTGTTGAACCTTTTAAATGAAATTTTTAGTTCAGTTATTGTAATCTTTAGCTTTATGATTTGTTAGGTTGTTTTTTTATAGTTTCTGTCTCACTCTTGGTTCTCATTTTGTTCACATCATTTTTCTGATTTCATTTAGTTGTGTTCTCTGATCATTGAGTTACTTTACATTCTTTGTCAGGTAGTTCATAGGTCTGCATTTCTTTAGGGTCAGTTTCTGGAGTTTTATTTTGATTCTTTGAATAGTCCATGTTTCCCTGTTTCTTTTTATTCTTTGTAATTTTTTCACTGGGATTTAGGCATTTAAAAAAGCAACCACATCTCAGTCTTTGCATACTGGCTTCATTCCGAGGAAGACTTCTTCACCAATCAGCTGGGCTGCAGGTTCTAGATCTCTAACCTTCTTTGATCTCTTTCTCCCCCTGGCTTCTGACTGTGTAACTGCCGCTCTAACATACTCTGCCTGTTTTCAGCGCCTTCCAAACTCAGGAGCCAGTCTCGTCAGCACTCCACACCAGGAAAAACAGAAACCGATCTCTTGGGCAGGCCCCAGACAAGCCAGAATGTTGGGCTCATGGTCCAGTCTTTTTGTTTTAAATGGAGGAGCCCTGATAGGCAGAATTGCCTCTCAGTTGCTCCTTGCTATATTGCTGTGTAGTGGCAGGAGCATGAACAGGCTCACCAAATGCCACAATTTTCCTTCCTCTTTTTCTGGAATCCTTCCTTGGTTTTATAATAGCCTGGGTGCTATAGCATCTCAGCTGCTCTCTAGGGTTCTCACAGAGGTATTTCGACCTGTCTGTTGTTATTAACTTGGTATCCTGTGGGGGTAGGAGGACCTGAAGCTTTCTAGTCAGCCATCTGACTAATGTCATCAACCTTCGTTCCTTTTTAAGAGCAAGGAAAACCTTCCTAAAGTCACCCAGCAGAGTTCTACTTATTCCTCATTGGCCATATCTACCTCATGGACTTATTCCCAACCAGTCACAACAAGGGAGTATAATTATAATTATAATGACTTGGCTTGTGTTAATGAGGATTCGTGCACTGAGGTTAGTCAGGAAGTCCTCTTCTTAAGCCCATCACCACTTGGTACCTAAACAAAACAGCTTCTGTTTGTAAGAAGAAGAAAAAAACAGGGTAATAGCTCTTGGGCTGCAACTGCTGTGTCCACCTTCAATGTTAAATTGTTTACTGTCTCTTTTAGAGCTGAAGAGATTCCTCTGAAAATCTTGGCTCACAATGGCTTGGTTGGAAGACTTATTGGAAAAGAAGGGAGGAATTTGAAGAAAATTGAACATGAGACTGGGACCAAGATAACCATCTCATCGTAAGCCACTCTCTCAGATTCATTGTGCCCAGTAAGGGGGGCTTTGAACACTTTCTTCTGCTTTTCTATAAAATGGGACTGTAATTATAAGGGATACAATTATCTCCATAAAAACAAATACATAAATAGTTACCAAACATACTTTACTACAGATATGGTCTCATTCACTACAAAGATTTGAGATAAAATAGCAGGTATTCCGTACCACAGAGTCTGATAAGGAAATCCAGTCTTCTCCCCACCTCCTCCACCAAGACTTGTCTGTGATCCTCTGGGATTTATTTTTCCTTTTGAAAACAGGGAATTTCTCTTTTTCTCCTGGTGGCCAGCTTGCAGGACTTGAGCATATACAACCCCGAGAGAACCATCACTGTGAGGGGCACAGTCGAGGCCTGTGCCCATGCCGAGATAGAGATTATGAAGAAGCTACGTGAGGCCTTTGAAAATGATATGCTGGCTGTTAATGTAAGTGCCTGATGCCTTCTTCTGCTGGTTTTCACGTGTGTTTTCAGGGAGCACCAAAACCTCTCTAAGAATAATTGTCATTCAGGTAGTGAAGAAGCACCTTGAAATAGGTGGGCGGTTATGGCTGCCTTCTTGGGGCAAGGGCATTAAAATGATCAGAAGACCAACTAGTAAACTGTGATAAACACACTGGACAAAATAGTGTGAAACCAGTAAAGTCACAACTTTGAAGATTTTTAAATGAATTGTCTACAGTATAATGTCAATTAGAAAAGAATGTATAAAAGAGTATGTAAGTAGGGTTGTAGTTATATAAAATAACGTAGATCAAAATGACTGGAAGGCTACCTAGAAAAATTAAAATAGCTGGTATGTTAGGAAAGTGGGATTTTTTTCCATTTTCCAATTTTAAAATTAAATATTTTAAAATTAACTTCAGGTTTTTATCTCCTGCTTACTGATCTGCTCTGTTAGGTGACCCAGTAAATCAGGGGTGTCAAACTCATTTTCAGCGGGGGCCACATCAGCCTCACGGTTGCCTTCAATGAAGGGCTGAATGTAATTTTAGGACTGTATAAATGTAACTACCCCTTAACAGTTAAGGGAGAGCTCAGCACTGTTGCCAGGTAGAAACAAGGTGCCGGACCGGATAAAACAGGGTGGAGGGCCAGATTCGGCCCGCGGGCCTCGTGTTTGCCACCTGTGCTGTAAGTGTTGTCAACCACCTCAGCTCTAATACCCCTACAGATGGATCTGGGTTTCTTCTTCCTGTTTTTGCTATCTAGTTCCCACGTGATAATAGGGAGGCACCAGTCTGGCGTCAGAAATCTTAAAAATATTTGTCCGTCGGCAAAGCTCCACTCAGTAAATTTTTTATTTTCTATGGTTAATGATTCTCTTAACATATACTGAAGAGGAAAGGATATTGTGACAAGCCCTGACATTTCCATAATTCAGCTTCGACAGTTATCAACTCCTGGCCTGTTTTGTTGCATCTGAACCGCCTTGCACTTCTCCGCCCCCCGTGGATGTCCTGCAGCCAATCCCAAACCTGGTGCCATCTCACAGAGGAGTAGGTGCTGACAAAGAGCTGTGTAGGCTAAACCCAGTTCCCTCACTGCAGCACACCCCACAGCCCCCACTCCCTTCCTCAGGTCAGTGCTGCGTCCCCCACCCTAGCAGCCCGCATCACGTGGCACTCCAGAGACAGGATGAGGAGTGGACCCAGTGTGACCTGCTCCCCCCGTCTGCGTGTATTTGTCTGTGGAAGTATCATGCAGTGATCTCATCACCATCTTTTGGCTCTTCACGTCTTACAGTAAACATCTCTTTCTCCAGAAGGGTCTGGGTGCTCCCGTCGTCGTCCTCTGAGCCTGTCACTGAGATTCATTCATGTCTGTACCAAAGTCACACATTGATAGGTGAATAACAAAACTACCAGATTTTATATCATATATCAAATTGGGTAAAGGTTAAGGATCCTGACTCTACTATATCAAACATTCCAAAAGAAGGCAAGTTACTAGGTGACCCTAGCCACAGATTAAAAAATAGAAGAGGTTTGGGGAGACAGGGTGTGGGGAAGGTTGGACACAGGGCAGAGTGGGTGACCACACCTCTCTGCCTTTGAAGGACTGTGTCGTTAGACCTCGGTACCCTCGCGTGTGCAGCCATTGCTAAGGTACCAGTGGCCAAAATGAAGTTCAGTCCTCTGACTTCCGACCAGGGCAGGAACCGCAGGAAGCATTTCAATGCACCTTCCCACGTTCACAGGAAGATCATGTCTTCTCTTTCCAAAGAGCTGAGACAGAAGTATAGTGTTCAGTCCAGGCTCATCCAAAAGGATGACGAAGTTCAGGTTGTACAAGGACTTTAAAAAGGGCAGCACATTGGCAGAGTAGTCCGGTTCACAGAAAGAAATCTGTCATCCACATTGAACAAGGACAATGGGAGAGAGCCAATGGGACAACGGTTAGTGCAGGCACTCACCCCAGCAAGGCGGTCATCACTCAACTAAAAGATCCTGGAACGTAAAACCAAAGCTGACCACGTAGGCAAGGCAAAGGGCAAATACAAGGAAGAAACAATTAGAAGGTGCAGGAATAAAGTAACCTTAAACACAACTTTCATGAAGAAAACTTAGAATGGGGGGGGCACCTAGCCTCTAGCCTGTGTGAGCATCCCCATGTTTAGATGTGAACTGAACCAGCAAGATGATCGCACAGCTGGCGACTAAATGGTGCAAGAGCCAGAGCTGTGAGCCGGCCTGAGTCTGGAAGATGGAGATTAAGTATGTGCTGCCCCAGTGAAGGGCCTGCTCTTTCCCCGGACATAGTTAGAAAAAGACTAGTAATCCAGCATGTGTAAACCACAAATATGTATTGAGGACTTGCTCTGTCCCAGCACTGAGCACACACCACCAAGTCAGGCAGCCTCTGTCCACAAGGAATTGTGGTCTGAAGGGAGCGGTACCTGCACAGGTGATCCGCACAGATGGGACAGGCACTCTTTTAAAGAAGCGCCGGAATGTTAGGAGAGCACAGAAAGGGCATTTGAGCCAAAACCTTTGGGATGAGAGAAGGCTTCTGAGCTAAGAAGACACCTAAGCTCAGGTGAGGCAAGGAGAGAGAGAGAAGCGTATTCCTCAAAGGGTGAACAAAGGGCGCATAGCCCAGAGGTGAGAGGACCAGGATGGGGCAGGTGGAGGATGAGGGGTTAGCAAAAGAGAGGCCGAGAAGTGGCCTGGGTCTCCAGGAAAAGCCTCATTTGCTGTTAAGATGTATAGATACTCTCAAGAGTGGCAGAGGAACTTCAAAGGAACAGCGTGGTCAAGTTGAGGTTTGGGGAGCCCACCCCAGCAGCAGGTTGGGGAAGGGGTCCACAGGGCAGGGCGGAGCTCATCAGGACTCACTGGTGCCATCCAGACCAGAGATGGAGGTTGACCCAGGCCAGCTGGGGCTCTGGTCTCCTCCCCTCATCCTTCTCTCCCTTTCTGTTCCCAGCAACAAGCCAATCTGATCCCGGGGTTGAACCTCAGCGCACTTGGCATCTTTTCAACAGGACTGTCCGTGCTGCCTCCACCAGCAGGGCCCCGAGGAGCTCCCCCCGCTCCCCCCTACCACCCCTTCGCTGTAAGTAGCTCAGCATTCAGGGGCTTACTCTGCCCCGGGCACCCCCAGGCAGCAGCGTGGCTCTGCTGGGTCGAATCCAAGCTAAAGCTTTAACTTGGAGGCCGTACTCATGGGTGACTGTAGGAAGAATCCAATGCTTCTTAGAACTTCTTACTCAGAGAGAGATTAATATTATCTAACTCTCCTCTGAATAATGTTCTTAAACATATTATGTGTCTTAACTAGGAAAGAAACAAAATACTAGCAAAGTCACTAACTGTAAGCCTATTTATTGTCAAAAAGGATTTGTTAGCTCAGATTAAAATTTTCAAGTGTTCATTTATTAAAATATTAGGGTCTCTTTCCCACCTATGTCTACAATGCAGATGCATTATGTTTTAATAATGGGAAGTTTTTAAAAGAAAATAATCCAGTGTTCGTTTCAAAATATTTAGCATAATGCCTGGCATTTAATGGGTTCTCAATAACATTTATTGTCTGAATTACAATTAATAACAAGTGTGAATTTTATGAGTTTTCTACTTACTGCTCCCGTTCACAATCATCGTTCAGAATCAGTCAGTACATTACCAAGTTGGGGTTCAGGGTACTTGACAGCTTTTTTAATCCAAATTCTCCAAACATACAGCTTATTTTTGAGGCAAAACTTTCTTTCTCCCAATGTTTATGTTGTTTGAATGGGAAGAACCAGAGTGGTGAACATTACCCTAGCCTCCCCTTTCTTTTAAAAGAAGGTCTGTGGTATGGGCATTGCAGAGTGAGAATTCCTAGGAGTGTTCGTAGAGAGATAGGGTGGACCCCTCTGCTTTTCTGCCAACAAAATGCTTAAATTGACATCCACGTCCTTACTCACAAGAGCTTACTCATTTCTGCAGTCTTGTTTACATATAGACCTCCTGAGTCATTTCTAAGGCTTCGTATCATTTATTTAGAGTGATACCCATTTTCCCTTAAACTAAGGATAGGGCCCAATATTAAGCCGTGTGTGTGGTATGTTAGAGGGAGCTGGGGGGGGGGCGGTGTTAGAGGGAGCTTGAGGTGAGGCAGGAGGGACTGTGGCTGCCCCCAGGAGCATAGGTACATGTCCCCATATCTTTGCTGTGAGATTTGAGAATGACCGAGCTTGGTACGATTCCGTGGCAATGAAACCTACCTCATTTCTTAGCAGAAAGACTGTATATACTGCCTCAGCAGGTAACATAAAGCCAGGCACCCCCTTCACCCTAACAACACAAATGGTTCGGAAAGGTATAACAACACAGATCACTCCTGAAACTGATCATCTAAAATAGGGGCCAGCATCCTTATTTCCCATGTGTTTCTTAATGATTTGTAACAGCTGATTACATACTAAGGCTGTTAACTATGTGTCATGTTGTAAATGTCCAACAGCTTATCATTTCACTTCGCTTTATTTGTGGTGTCCTGTGCCATAATAATTTAAAATAAATGTACTTTGAAACAAACTATTGCGTGAGGTAAAATGTACATGTTTCCCCTCAGCCTCCCTTCTCGAGTTTCACCCAACCACTCCAGCAGTACCGCGCTGTTACGTTTACACACATTTAAATGTTTCTCAGCGTACCTACAGTTGTGTTACTGAGAGATACAATGGGATCATGTCATACGCAGTGAATTACAAATTATTTCTTTACTTTTTATGGGCATCTTTCCATTGCTAGTCTTACTTCTCTTTAATGGCTACTTACTATTCCATTGAATGAATTTACTCTACTTTTCTAACCAGCACACGGTTTTTAGGCATTTGAGTTGTTTCCAGGTTTTCTCTGCTACAAAGAGTGTCAAAAGGAATATCTATACATAAGTCTTTGCACAAGTGTGTGAGTATATGTGAAAGAAAATGCTCTAAGATTGGAATTACTACATCAAAGGGTAGATGCAATTTAAATTCTTACAGATTTCCCTTCAACAGAATTCGTGCGGACATTTTAAGAATTAAAGTAGCTAAATAAGTGCTATCTCCCTTTATGGACTTGTTGCCTTTGATGTCATGCTAAGGGAGAAGCCTTCTCCCCGCCCTGTGTTCCTTACGGTCATGTTTAGCTGCTGATTTCGGAGAATTCTGGCTTATATTTATGTCTGTAATACAGAGGGAATTTATTTTGACTTACACTTTGAGACAGGGATCTGACTGGGGTTTTTTTTTCCCCAAATGGAGAGCCAATTTTCCCAAAATCATTTACGGGGTAAGGCACCATTTTATCACTCGATTCGAAATGCCAGCTTTGTCAGACACGAAATTCCCACGTAGCGACTCCTGATTCTCCCCCGTCGTCGTGTTCTGCACTGCACTTGCTGTTTTTTATATTCTCTTTGACCGTTTTAACAGCGCGGTCATTTCTCTCTCAAAGAATGAATTGGAAAGATGACCACCTTTTACTATGCATGGAAAAATTAGAGAATATGTGGATATTTTCTGCTTCTTGAAGATTAGATAAGACTATTTTGTGAAACATCTGGGCCTCTAGCACTTGTAAGCTTTTCAGTTGATTAATAGGTTTTTCACATGGTTTTGTTGATATATATTGTCCTGTAAAAGTATTTATTCCATCTGTCTTTTTATACGTATCGGCATAATGTTGTACAGAGCAGACCACTGCCTTTTATAGCTCCAGACTTGTGGAGAATAAAAAAGAATAAAATAAAATAGAATCTCTCTTACTTCCTAACATTGTACAGGCATCGGCAAAAGTAGGTTTACAGTTGTGAGTGTGTGAAAGTTTTTCTTGTGTTATTGTTCTATTGTTTATTTGTGTTAAAACTGTAAACCTACTTTTACCCACTGCTGTACATTTGTGTTTTCTCTCTTTTTTTCTTAATTTGGATTTGCTAGGACTTTTTCCATTTCTTTAAATCTCTAAGCAGTTAAGGGTTTCCTTTTTGTTATCTTGCAGTTGGCTCCTGTACTTTGTATGCAGAGAATGTGATGGGAACATTCTGATTTTTGTGGACTTGCTCATGCATGATCAGTTTTTTTAAATCCTGGACATTTGGAAGGAGGCGTCTTCTGATGGACTCAAAGTTGTGTCTACGGCAGTAAAGTCCAGCTGCTAATTTACGTCTCGTAACCTCTACATAAAGTTTTTTTCTCTGTGTGACTTAAACTTCCAGAGCAGCTCACTGTTCTGCCACTGTGATTATGGTTTCGGCAGATTCCTTATTTCTAACAGGTTTTGTTTAGTGTGTTCGGCCATCTTATTCTAGAAATGATTTCGAATTTCAGTCCAAATTAGCTTTTTTTCCTTAATGAATACATGATCTCATAATCCCCGGTTGTTTAGAATTAATTATATCCTTTTACTGGGTTCTTTGCTCACTGCAGACACTTTCCAGCGTTACATACCCTCTCATTTTTTTTTTTGAGTTATTAGTTTCTGTTTGTTTGGAATACTCCCTCAAACAATTTTTTCCAGCAATAACACATCAGTAGTACAATTTCTACACCTTTCTATTCTGAAAATGCCTTTCTTTTCCCCTCACTCATGAATGAAAGTCCAACTGGGTATTTAGAAATTCTAGGGTCAGAGTTCCCTTAGAATTTTGAGAACATTCTGCATTTGGTTTTTCAGATAAATGTGTGACCAGCCTGATTCTCTTTCTTTTGTAGGTGACTTGTTTTTTCCATCTGTAAGATGTTTGCCTTTTGTATTATTTTGCCTTTACCCTTGGAATTCAGAAATCTGAATCTGAGTCTTTCAATCTGAAGATTGAAGTCTTTCTTTGGCTTGGGAAAATCTTTTGCTTCTGTGATTAGTTTTAGTGTTGCTTCTCCTAACTCCACTGCGTTTTCTTATTCTGGAGTTCCCACTTCGTGGACAGTAGATCTTCTCACTCTCCCCATATCTCTAATTCCCTCTGTCTGTTTTGAAGGCATTAATCTTCTAAGACACCAGTTGGCTTTTCCAAAGTGTCCATTCTGCTGTTTATATGGTGCTATTGAGTTTTTACTTCACTAATCATGTTTTTAATTTCCAAGGTCATTGTAGTTCTCTGATTGATGTTTCTCATCACAGCCCACTCAGGCACTGTCTTCCTGAGACTCACCCGGAAATCAGGCAGGCTTTAAACAAAAATTCTCCCTCTTTCCTGAAGTAATTCAGTGGGGTCATTTGCTTGCCTTGTTCCCCTCTTTCATGCCGTTGATTCTCTGCATATGTCTGAGTAATTTTAATTTTCCATTCATGTATTTACATAAACAACAGAGCCCTGATATCTAAACATATTAGAGCTTTCTCATAACAGGCACCATGGGCCCCACCTGACCAATGAATTGGGGGTGTTCCAGGTGAGCAGTATTGAGTGCACTGGTTAAGACCGTAGGCTGCAAAACCAGACAGAGACCTGTGCTCAAACTTGGCTGTACCTCTTGCTATCTTAGCAATTTCTGGTTCCCGTCAGCTCCCGAGGTTGTCCGAGGGGAGCGCACAGAGGTAGATGAACAGGAATGTAAAGAGGGACTTTGACAAAATAGGGTAGAACCGTGTACCTTCTGAGTCTTGGAAAGCTCTGCCCGTGACTGTGACCCCTCCGGCCAAGTCTGCCACCCTTCCCAGGCCCACGTCTGTATCCCTGGTTCCCAGGGTGAGCACCTGCCCTCTTTGCACCTGCCTTGGTGACTCTGTCTTCATACTAAAGCTACTTAAATTTTTTAACATAATTTGTATGCCTGACCCTTGCCCTCCCCCTGATTTCTTCATGCCGCAGGAGAGCACCTAAGTCATTCCTCAGATGGTCATGCAAAACAGCTTGGAACTGACAACCCGACAGTTCTTCCGGGAAAAGCAGCCCAACTGTTTCTAATTCCCTTCTTAATTTTCCCAAGTGTGTTTGATATGTGCTCCTCTACCTGCCCCCCAACATAGTCAGGTATACAGGAAAAGCAGACCCCAGTTTCCCCAAACTCAGAATGGGAAATGAACCGTGGGTTAGAGTGACCACCCCCTTGCCACCTGTCTGTTGGCAGGACGTGGGGCGCCCCTGGCAGCCGCACCTTCACTGTTGCCCCTCCTGTCCCCTTCCCCAATGTCATAATGCTTTTGAAACACTAAAATATAAAGTAGCTTCTCCGTCAGAAAACAGCTGGGACCCTCAAACTGAGACAGTGAGCCTGACTGCCTTATTGGGGTTGGGGGTTCCACACTGACCCCCCCCACCCTTCCCTGGGACCTTGGTTCATTGAATGGCTACAACCTTTTTTCCAATTAAGGAGAACATTTATTCAAGTCATTGACAGGTGACTTTTCTGATCATTCTGACTAAGCATGTTTGCAAAGTCCTTTTGCACCTGAGGTGGTAGATGCCGGGCGGGTAGAAGCTTGGGCGGGTGGGAAACAGGAACTACGCCCTGATACGCCACATACCGTTGTTTTAAGTAAGTACTCATCCCTTCAGCCACACAATGCCTGGTGATAGAGTCTTCCATTCCTGTGACCTTGCTGAATGCCACATAACATCCTTCGGTGGCTTCCCTTGACTTGGGGTCAAATCCATGTCCAAACCAGGCCCACAAGGCCCTGCCTGCCTCCCCGTCATGTCCTGCTGTGTGTACTCTTACTGCCGCTCCAAGGGCCTCCTTTCTGTTTTTCAAACAGACCAACCCCTTTCCGATCCCCGAACCTCTAAGAACTGTGTGCTTCAAATGTCCCCTCCCCTGTGCCTTGCATGAGGCTCCACCTTCTCCAGGGGCCTTCCAGGGCCGCCCCACCCCCTTCACCGCCGCTCCCCTTCCTCACTTCGCCCTCTTCGTTTTTTTCACAGCACTTGTCTGCCTTTCCAGTAGAACATAAGACCCATGGCGGCAGGGTGGCCTTCTCTGTCTGAATAGCTGTGTCCCAGCACCTAGAACAGTGCTTCACACATAGTAGGTGCTCAAATATCTTTTGCATGAATGATGATTGAATGAACCCTCAACGATATTATAAGATCTAAATACTATTTTAATCCATTTGTGGATGAAGCTCAGCAAGGCTGAATAAATTATTCCAGCTTATAAAGAGCTAGTGATTCAGTCTCAGGTCTTCTGAGTCTTTCGACTCCCCAAACCAACCGTGCATACAGATGGCAGAGCCTCAGGTAGAAATGAGCTCCTGATTGCTGAGTTCAGGGCTCTCTCCCCACACAATTTTCCAGCTGTAGTAACTTATGAATAAAAAGCAGTAAATCTAAATTCAGTAGTGTTTATGTTGTTAGTATTTGAACCCAGAATAGCAGCCACACTGTGGCCTGTGTATTCTTGGCTTTGCATGAGTTTTTGTGAAGAACAGTTAAATTACAATTCAAAAAAAGAACCATTTCTGCTGCAAAGAAAAGGCTGTGCTGGTGGGAAGGGTGAAGAGGGTCCTTTCCCCAAGACAGAGCTTTGAGCAGAAGCCCTGCAGGAATTCTCTGCCCACCCTCCATGGCCCAGGACAACCCCCCAGAACAGGGACCTGCACAGAGACAGGTCTAGAGCTGATGCTCTTCTACAAAAGCAGAACCAAGTCAGCCAAAGTTGGTCGCTTAGCTTCTTTTCCAAAATTGGAGGTTACCGAGAGAAGGCTGGTTTCATAGCCCCCTCTTGTGGCCATGAGGTGCCACTGCAGCCTCTTAAGTCACAAAAAGCAAAGACTCCTACTACAGAAATGGGTTCCTTTCCATAAGCCCCCCCGGGCAGCTAGAGCACCCTTGGGAATCACTCCCCACAGTGCTTATATCTCTTTTTCTCCAAGCCAGCCCACTCTCCAAGCTCAAAATGGGAAACAGTTTCATTTTGTCCCTAATGTGTCATAAGGCGAAGTTGTGACCCGGAGCTCTGAGTCCAGCTGGGGATTCAGCGGACAGAGGGCACCGTGAGATTTGCTCAGGGGCCCTCAGGTGAGAGCTAGGTCCCCTCACTCCCAAGCCGTGTCTTACAGCAGTTGGGATGATCTTCCTGGAGGTTATCCTGCAGGGCAGGCCTGAGGGATCCGTGCTCGGAGCCAGTGACAGGCATGTCAGCGTGTTCTTGGCCTTATGTAAAATACCGTTGAGTAGACTTTGGGACTCTGGCCAATGTCTTGCCTATAAGAATATATAAAATCAAACATATTCCTGTTTTACAGGACTACAGTGAGGATTAGAAGAGTTTTAGAATAGATACAAAGTATCACAGAACCTAGTGCACAGTAGGTATTCAGTAGCAAAGCAGCTCCTTTTAAATGTAACTTCCCTAATAGCTGTTTTCTTCCGGCCACATCAGCCTTCCCGTCCCTGCTCCCCCTCCCCCACACTCACACACCTTACATTTATTCATTCTCTGTCTCTCCTCCTAGCCTCTCTTTGAGTTTCTCTTTTCTCAGTCTCTCCCTTCCTTCCAAAACGCTCTGCTGGAGCTTGCTGGTCTGACTGCCCAGGAGCATGTTTGCTTGTTCTGTGTTAAGTCTTGGGTATTGCCCATGCACTGTCTGTCCCTGTGGGTGCGTGTGGGGCCCCGTACCTGGGCGTGCACTTGCTCCAGTGCTGGGTTCCCAGGAGTCCAAAGCACAGCCCGGCTGGAAGTGCTCAACATTCCGCCCAGCCCGGTGCTTCGAGGGGGCAGGTGGAGCAGGGTCTGCGCGGTGAGAGAGGCGTGCAGACGTGAGAGTGGCCAGGTGGTGGTGCGGGGACTGAGTTGCGCGTGGCAATCTTGCCGCCCTGAGTTTGGTGAGCGTCCCCCGGGGCGCCGCTGACTGACACTTTCTCTCCCACTGCAGACACACTCCGGATACTTCTCCAGCTTGTACCCCCCTCACCAGTTTGGCCCGTTCCCGCATCATCACTCCGTAAGTGCCCCTCCGTTCAGCCCCATCCGCCACTTTCCCTCGCCTGTGGGGCTGGCACCACGTTGTCCTAGGTGGACTGACCGGTGATTGCTGGCCTGTGAGTGCCAGGCCTTCTGGCTCCAGGCCGTCTGGGGATGACCCATCACAGGCACCGGACCTGCCAGTGCCCCAGGGCACTAGAGAGTCTTTGAAGCGCTGGCCTGTCGTGGTCACTCACGGTCCTGCTGCTGCTTACAGTCGTACAGGTGGCCGGAAACTCATTCAGATGGGGGTTCAGCAGGTTGGATGGAGAGCTGCTGTTGGGCTAACGGCCGGTTTTCAAAGGTCTTTGAACCAGGTCCAGCAAGGGGACCCTTCTGTTTCTGCAAACCCCTGTGGCCTTGCCCGTGTCTCTTGGGGCTGTCGCAGGTTCAGTGGCCGCCTTGAATATGGCACCACACTCTAGTGGAAGTGCCACTCCTGCCTACAAGACGGATGAGCAGCTTCCCATTCCCTCTGACAAAGCGGCTCCGAGCCCTGTGCTCAGGCCCCGAACGTGTAATTGAGTTCCTGGATGAAGACAGGTGAAACGCACTATCACATTTGTATGTGACAGAAAACCTGTGAATGGACAACTTTCTGTGTCCAACAGAGGCAGAGAGGCTCCAGAGGAGTTTGCGTTTAGATCGCCATGTCACACTTGCCTGTGTTCTGGTTCCTTCTGCAAGCTTCCCACCCGCAGAGCCCTGGGCCACAGTGATTTTCTGGGTCCTGGGGTTGCCCCACTGCGTGGCTCAGAGTAGATGCACGGTCACTTCCTGGAATGTCTTCTGTCTTGTCTCCTCTTGCAGTACCCGGAGCAGGAGATCGTGAATCTCTTCATCCCCACCCAGGCTGTGGGGGCCATCATCGGGAAGAAGGGGGCGCACATTAAGCAGCTGGCGAGATTCGCTGGGGCCTCCATCAAGGTAAAGCTGCCCTCGACAGCCGTCTGTACCCTCCTCCATCCTCTCCTCCCCACCCTCGGCCTGTGTTCCTTCTGTCCGGCCAGCCCAGGAGGGCAGCTCCTGTGCCCTGCAGGGACAGTCCCACAGGAGCTGTAACATTGGTCTCCAGAACTACTACTGTCCGCTCTCATCTTTACCTCTCTTACTCCTTTTGTTCAGCTAACAACTGAATTAGAAAAAGAATATTCATAATAGACAAGCCATCCGGTTCTCCTTGGGTTGCCATTGTCCCCCCACTGAAAGGCAGGGGGGTTTTTCCCAAACTAAGGGAGCGAGCTTAAGTGGAGAGTCATATACCGAGCAGGTTTCAGCACTTTGATGCTTGAACTTGTCTCCTTTTCACAAACCCTTGAGCTTTGAAAAAAAATAGTTTGAATGCAAACCTCTTCGAAAGCAACGGGTGATGAAGCTTAGGTAAACAAAGGGCTGGTGACACAGCCTGACGTGAAGCCCCGGCAGGCCACCCTGCACAGAGAGGCTCAGGAAGGAAGGCCCCCTGATTCATGGAAACGGCTGTGAGCGCAGGCGTAGCGGCCCTCACACATCCACATCCTGCCTCCTCAAGCACCACGCGAAGAATGTCAGAGCAGCTGAAAGGGGAGGATTATTCGCCCCTGGTCCTGCTCCAAGCCCAGCTATCAGCTCTGACTCACGGGCAGAATGCTGAGCACGTCCCAAGCCCTCGTGAAACACTTTCGGAAACAGAGTTTCCGTTGTTACGTAAAATAATTTGCTGCCATGGGACAACCCGGAATTCTGAACAAGAAGTCTCATGACTTGGAGAGAAAGAAGGCTTACACTTTCTCTCCAAGAAGAGCTGGAATTTCTCCCACAGCAAGTGTGCTGGAGGAAAAACCAAAACAAAACCTTCTGAGTAGGCAAAACGAAGATCTCAGGGAGACCGTAAAAGAATTTTATTTAGGTAAATCATTTCCCCTTCCAGGCCTTGTTTATCCCAACTGCAAGGTGGATAGACTGGATGAGAGCCCTCAGGTGTGGGGGGGACAGTGGTGGGGTGCACAGGGGCCTTTGCACCCAGCAGGCTTGTTGCAGGTGAGCCCCTGGCCCAGGCCGTGCTGGCCCCGCCCCCGTGATGGGACAGGTAAGGTATGGAAGACGCTGGGCTGGCTGCACCCCAAGGGCCTTTCCCAGCATTCAGTGCTGTGGTCTGAGATGTTCGCAGGAGATAGAATGGGAAGGGTTCAGCTAAAAGGGACTCGAGGGATCATCTCATCAAATCTTCCCATTTTTCCCTGAAGGGAGTGTTAGAGAGGTACAGAGGCACAGCCAAGGCAGGCAGGTGGTGGGATTGACTCTCGGGGACAAATTCTGCTGACCTGCAGGACATTGAGCACCTACTGGCACTAACTGCAGCAATAGTTACCATTTGCCATTGTGTCTGAGGAACCGGCGTTCAGAGGCGTCAGTGATGTAGTGAAGGCTGCAGAGCTGGTGAACATCAGCGCTGAGATTTACCAGGTTGTCCGATTTCTGGTCCAGTGTTTTCCCACTGCGTCAGCCTGGGTGCTGTACCAGGCTCATCCCCTTCCAGTCCTCATGTCCCAGAAGGTTAAGTGGTGGTCTGTCACTTTGCTAGTGACCTCTGCGATGGGCAGAGACAGCGGGGCTGGACCAGGGGGACAGGCTGGGCTCTGCAGCCTGGCAGCGTGGGGAACGTCTGCTGTGCTGGGCTGGCAGCCTGCTCCTGCCTTAGCCTACCCGAAGAGGAGGAGAGAAGCCAAGTGTATGTGAGAGAAGTTTCCTGCTTTTTAAAATCAGCTTGGTTCTCGCTAGATTCCCTTCATCCCGACAGGCTTCTGAAAGCATCTGTCCCTGCAGCAAGGTCTCACTCCAGAGAACCCTGACTGGCTGCCTCTCTAGGCGTCCAAGGCCACAACCAGTGGCACGTTTGATGCCGACAGGCAGGGAGACAGCTTTCCATTGAGTAATTTGTGGGAAGGGGGTGGAGCTGAGGCTGGGAGGTGCACCCCAAGAGATGCTCTGGTTACAGGCAGACACAGAGCCGCCGTCGCCCCCTGTACTGCACAGCGTCTGGTCCGCAGGCTCCAGACGCCCCCCTCACCCCCCACCCCGACAATTTGGTCAACACTGCCAGCCAGGGGCACCCGATGCCTGGCCTTGCTCCAGCCCTGTGAACTTGGCAGTCAGCTCACCTCTCTGGGTGCCATCTGCTTCAGGCATAAAGTGCCTGCGTTCCTGGCCCCTGGAGGGTTTGCCCATGGATTGCCACTGTGAGACTGGAGTTGTGCGCCGCGCTCAGACCTCTGGTCTGGTGGATGCCGGACGGTTGAGAGACGAGGGGGTTCTTGCAGCATCTGAGCCAGGCAGCCGTGAGCCACTGGGAAGTGGACAGGATGGCAGGACTGATTTGGTCCCCGTGAATCACAAACTGGCCTTTCAGCCCGGCTCCTAGCCACCCCCACTCCAGCTCCGCTGTCACACACAGCGGCCACCCTAGGGGCTGGGAATTAGAGCACAGTTACCTTTCCTACGAGCCGCCTCCAAGTTAAGGCCTCTGTGGACTGGGCCTTCCTCCCCCTGGGCCCTGGGTCAGTTGGCACAGTCTGTACCTTCCTTTTCCTAGAGCGTTTGACTCCCTCGGTGAAAGGCAGCTAGTCCCTGCTGGTGCTCGGGACAGAGACAGGCAGTAACTCCTGACCTGCTGCCAATGCTCCCTGGGCGGCCAGACACCGAAAATGGGCCCTGGGCACTATGGTCATGACTTCCCCAGCCCCAGAGCAGAGGCAGCAGAGGTCAGACAGCAAAGGCAGAAGCCCTGTAGTCTTGCCAGTGTGTGCACCAGCCACCGAGACAAGAGGGGCTGGGGTCTGCGGCCAGGCAGCAGCGTTGTCCTTTCCTATGACCTGCAGATCGCCCCAGCAGAAGGCCCAGACGTCAGCGAAAGGATGGTCATCATCACCGGACCCCCCGAAGCCCAGTTCAAGGTCAGTGCCAAGGGCTACTTGAGCCCTGCAGGCCATAGCACAGGGCAGCCTGTTGGGGGAGCTGAAGGCCGTTCAGCAGGCAGCAGCCACCTCGGAGGCACGTTCAAGGCTCTTCTTGGCTACTTACTAGTCTCAGACTCACCCTGGCCTCCCCCCTCCAGGCTGTTCCCTCTGCTTGGAGCCCTCCTCCCCCTCTCCCGGGGTCAAGCAGGTCTTCTCTCGGTGCCCAGTGCAAACGGCACCTCCCCTGGACTGTTGCTGACCCCTCAGCCTCGACTGTGAGGAGGGTGTTTCGGGCCCATGTAGTCACGGGTGCCCTTCAAGCTGTGAGGGCACAGGCGGGCTGCAAGGGGAGCAGCCCGGGGCCGCAGGCGCACTGGGTTTTTTGTGTGTTTGGTTGGGTTTTTGCCCTTTTTTCTACCCTAGGAAAATTATGACTTGAGTTTTCTTAAAGTCAGAAATATTTATGAAAGGATAAGCCTTATCATTAAGAACATGTAAAATTTGTCTGAGGAGCTACAACTAACACATGGGGACCGCTCCAGAACAGTGGCCCACACAATAGAATATTCTGCAGCCACAGAAAGGAACGAAGCCCTGACACGCACCACCACACGGGTGAAGTGGAACAGGTGGCACCGAGAGGAGGCAGACACAAAAGGCCACGGACTGTGCGGCCCCACACGTGGGACATCCGGGATGGGCAAGCCCAGGCCAGCAGCAGAGCAGAGCAGTGGGTGCCGGGTGGGGGTAGGGAGGGGCCGGAAGCACTGATGATAGCAGGTTTATTGGGGGCATGGGGGGGCGTGGAAATGTTCTGGATAACGGTGAGGGTTGTACAATGAAGTGAATATTCTAAAAAACACTGGCATGTACTCTTTAAAATGGTGAATTTTAGGTAATTTAAATGATATCTCAGTTTTGTGAGTTTTTTTTTTTTTTAAGAATAACCCCTTGGCTACACTGGCTTTGCAGTTGGACATTAAACAGCAAGATCAGGCCCATCAAGTCCCATCCCGCCACCCTCGCCACCATCCCGCAGTCACCAGGCCTGAGCATACCGTGGTGGGAGGGAGTTAAGAATTCCCCGAGTGAGTTCATTCACGCAAACGTCTGTAGGTGCCAGGGATGCAGAAGAGACCCAGGTTCTGCCCCTCACCACCCCCCACCCCAACACAGAGGGCTGCCCAGAGATGTGCGTTTGCGCAAACCATGAAGACACGCAGGTGCTCGTGCCCATGCTGCACAGCGCAGGCGTGGGATATGGCCAGAGCAGCTCCACCGGGCCCGGGCCCGAGCCGCAGCAGGGTGCTTGGCCTCCCTGACCCCGGCCTGAGTGAGTCTGGGGCCAGGGTATGCCGTCGCCGGCCTCACGAATTCTGGCGGCAACACCGCAGCCACAGGGCGGTCAGCAGCTGTGCGTGCGGTTCATCAGTCATGTCTTGCTCTCAGGCCCAGGGGCGGATCTTCGGGAAACTGAAAGAAGAAAACTTCTTTAACCCCAAAGAGGAGGTGAAGCTGGAAGCCCACATCAGAGTGCCCTCTTCCACAGCTGGCCGGGTGATTGGCAAGGGCGGCAAAACCGTAAGTGCGCTCTGAGCTGGTTTCATCTGTGGGCTGATGCCCTGCCCCGCCGGACTGCCCCCCGCGCCCCTGTGGGTCCTTCCGGAACACAAATGTAATGAGCAGCACTCCAGAGCCGAGGGCCCCAAATCCATGATGCTGCCTGGAGCCCAGCGTGCGTGTCCAAAACACCAGGGCCTTGTGTCCAGGACCGCTGCCTCTCAGCTCATGCAAGGGAGCAGTCTCCACTCCCTGAACACGGGGAGGCTGCCCCCTGCCCGCCTTGTGTCCACACAGAGCAGCAGGGCACTAACCGGGAGTGGATCCCACCCAGAGTGCACCCACTTGGCAGACCACCGTCTTCACGGACCTGCATGGTCCGGGCCCACGGCATCTGGTGCCCTCCTCTCTGCTCCTCAGACCCTCTTGACAGCTGTCCCGAGGCCCGGACACTCCCTCCCGCCGATCGGTCTTCCCGTTATTTCCCACACCGGGCCACCTGCTGCCAGGGAGCTAGTTCAGCAGGGTGGTGGGTGAGAAGAAAACAGTTTCTAACAAAATAATCAAGGTTTTTAACCTGAAGGTGGCCATACAATAGGGTAATTTTGAACAGCATCAGAGAATGAGCCCTGCTGCCTTTAGAAATGAGCTGCCTGTCAGACCTGGGTATGCAGGTGGCTGTGTTAGGGGGAGGGATTTGGGAGCTCTCTGTGGAGCTGAGTGAGTGAGTGAGTGTGTGTGTGCACTGTTTTCTTTACATAAAAACCCTTGGAGGAATCAAAGCCAACTTCTAGGTATAATGAGGTACCTTTATGCAAAGGAATCAAGTTGCTTGGCATGCACGTTAGTCCCTGTATCCAGGAATGTGGTCCACATCCATGGCACACACACCGAGCTCTAGGCAAGCTGAAAGCAGATAAGATCACAGGGAGTAGAATCTCAAGTCCTTCAGTGTCCAGAGACTGTCAGCTGTCCACCCTATGTGGGCGTGCTGAGCACTGTGACAGGGCCAGGGGCCGTGGCACAGGCCCTCGGGAGGTGGTGTCCCAGAGAGGCAGAGGTAGAGTGCCCAAGTGCAGGAGATGGGGTTTAGATGACGCAAGATCAGCACGAGCAGGGCGACCCAGGCCCAGGAGTGGCAGGAAGAGGACGTGACAACCCAGGGGTGGGTATAAGCAAGACTCAGAGGCCAGAATGAAAATGAAGAGCAGGGAAGAGAGCAGAGCATCCTGCAAAAGGAAAGTTCATGTGTCGGCTCAGGGGTGGTGCCCGGAAGAGCATGTCCAGTCAAGGTTTTCATCGCTGGGTGACAGGGATGCCGGGGTCAGTGTGAGTGTGTGCGGGAACCACAGTGATGGCATCTCCAGACTAGAGGATTCAGCCCCAGAAGCAGCTCCATGCACTCAGGGGTGGGACTCCGTCTCCCTGTCATGGGGCCTCCTATGGTCCAAACCAGCACTGCCCCATGTGACCAGGGCAAGGGTGTGCTCGCTTGAAGCACAGGTGAGCAGCTTCCAGCCTCCTTGGCCTCCACCACTCCCCGCTCCTGCTTCCTCCTGAGCCCCCCGTTCTCCCTTCACAGGTGAATGAACTGCAGAACTTAACCAGTGCAGAAGTCATCGTGCCTCGTGACCAAACTCCAGATGAAAACGAGGAAGTGATCGTCAGAATCATTGGGCATTTCTTTGCTAGCCAGGTACCTGTGCTGTGAGGGTCTGGTGTTTCTTGCCAGTGCCTGTTCAGTTCTAAGCTATTGGTGGCCACAGCCCCTGCACAACCCCCACCACCACCACCCTACCCCTGCACCCCCACAGAGGGGACCTCTCCCTGGCTGTTCAGGCACAGCCTGCAGGGCAAGGGAGATTGTTGCACCCCTGCTCCGCACTGCTGGCCCCAGGCTTGCTGGAGGAGTTGGAAGAGTAGAACTTTGGAGTCAAGGCCAGCACCTGTCAAGCCCCTGAAATGCTCTGGTGTGAGATCTCGGCTCCCTCACCATCCTACTCAGCCTTCGGTCACAGCCTTGCTCTGCTGGGAGCCGCACACCAGCAAGGGCCCACCCTTGGGGCTCCCCAGCTGGGCCCCAAGAACTAGCCTGGGTGCCAGAATCTCCATTCAGTGTTCTGTGCTGTCACAGGAGACCCTCACGTCCCTTAGTTCACCTCCGCCGTCTCACTGTGACCCCGTCAGGACACACAGCCTCCACGCAGCTGCTTGTCTTCCTTCAGAAGGGCCTGTGACTCCGCACCCTGTGGCCTAGTGCTTTTTGATGCGTTTCAGTGGTTGGGTTTTAGGATAGAGCACTCTTGGGCCTTGCCTTAAGCCAGCGAAGACAGGCTAAGCTAAGCTTACACTGAAGGTCAGTCTGAGTGGTCTGCTTGCCCTCCCAGGCCTGTGCCTCTGCCGGGAGGCCTGACTGTCCCCTGAGACCTGGGGTGTGTCTGAGCCACCAGGTTCCTGCAGTTCCGTGTGCAGAGGTCTACCTGCAGTGGGAACACTGGAGTGGGGTGAGGGGTCAGATGTGGGTTCACATGTTTTCCTCAGTTGTTCAGGGTGGAGGGTGTGCTGCAGCTTATCACTGCTCCCCTCTCACTGTCGTGTCCCTAACCTTCTCCCCGGTCACTCGAGGGACGCAGGTGCGCAGCGTCGGAGGCGGAAGTGTGTGTAGTTGGCAGGGGGCTGCTGCGTGACCTCTGCGAGGCATCCCGGTCACTGGTTCCTACTCCTGCTCCCTGGCTTGTTTGTCCAGCAATTCACTGGAAGCTTTTGGGGCTCCACTCCTTAGCCTCTTCCCAGCAGCCCTGGGGTTGGCGGGGGCAGGAACTCTGCCACGTTACTTCTAGGCAGAAAAGGCCTCGTAGAAAGGGGTTCAGCGGGTAGGTGACACTTTGCTGAGCCTACCACCTCCTTTCCCCAAGCCCCACCCCCACCCCACCCCCTACCGCTTATCCTCAGAACTGGGTTCCTTTTTCTCCCCCGTTTCCTCTCCTCCCTCGCTGCAGACTGCACAGCGCAAGATCAGGGAAATCGTACAGCAGGTGAAGCAGCAGGAGCAGAAATATCCTCAGGGAGTCGCCTCACAGCGCAGCAAGTGAGGCTCCCACAGGCGCCAGCACAACGGATGAATGTAGCCCTTCCAACCCCTGACAGAATGAGACCAAACACAGCCGCCTCGTCGGGAGCAAACCAAAGACCATCCTGAGGAACGAGAAGTCTGTGGAGGCGCCGGGACTCTGCGGGGCCAGGAGGGGGCGGGAGGCAGGCGGAGGTCAGCGGGGTCACCGGCCAGCCTCCTGCTGCCCCCCAGGGCCTCTGCAGGGTTCCCAGCCATCCACTGCACCATCCACTCGGATCTCTCCTTGACCCCACCACGCTATCCCTTTGAGTTGAACTAACATAGGTGAACGTGTTCGAAGCAAAGCAAAATTCACACCCTTTTCTTTTCTGTGGGAAATTGTCTCTGTACATGTGTGCACATATTAGAAGACAAAAGGTGTTAAGCTACGTGGCCTGTGGGTTACACAGGGTGCCTGCAGCGTTAATATATTTTAGAAATAATATATCAAATAACTCAACTAACTCCAATTTTTAATCAAGTATTAATTTTTTTTTCTTTGTAAAGAGAAAGCAGGCTTTTCTAGACTTTAAAGAATAAAGTCATTCTTTGGGAGGCCCAATGGGTTAGTAAGGAGCTCCGAGGCCACCCCCACACAAAATTCACCCAGAGGGCAATCTCGGCAAAAGGATGCTCACAGCAGCTCTGGATCACCTGTGTATGTCAACAGAAGGGATACCGTGTCCCTGAAGAGGAAACTCTCTCTCTTCATCCCTGTCTAGCTCACATGGCCGTTTCTCTTTGCTTCACAGGTTTTAAACTGGTTTTTGCATACTGCTATATAATTCTGTCTCTCTCTCTGTTTCTCTCTCCCCTGTCCTTTCTCCCCACCCCCATCTCCCCTTCTTCTCCATGCCCATTCTTTTTAATTCCCGCATCCCTCTGTCTCAGTTCCACTCTCTCTGCACCCCCTCCCCCCAGGCAAAGCAGTGCTCTGAGTATCACATCGCACAAAAGGAACAAAAGCGAAACACACAAACCAGCCTCAACTCACACTTGGTTACTCAAAAGAACAAGAGTCAATGGTACTTGTCCTAGCATTTTGGAAGAAGAAAACAGGAACCCGTCAAACAAACCAAACAAAGAAAAATTCTGCAAAGAAAGAATATATTTTGTCTTTTTACATTTTGGTGTATAAGCCATCAATTTTCAGCAAAATGATTTCTTTCTTTTAAAAAAAAAATGTGGAAGAAAATAGCAAATTACTTGAGGTCGTTGGCCCAGGGCGTTAAAATTTATAGATTTTTTTAACGAGAAAAACACACAAAAAAAAAGCTACCTCAGGTGTTTTTTACCTCAGCACCTTGCTCTTGTGTTTCCCTTAGAGATTTTGTAAAACTGATAGTTGGAGCATTTTTTTATTTTTTTAATAAAAATGAGTTGGAGAAAAAAAACAAGACATCGGCTGCCAGCCCGGAGAAGGCGGCAGGTCCAAGTGTGCAGCAGCTGTTCTGATCGACTGCCTTCCGCTAGCCAAGAACCTGAATGGCCTTCTGGACAAACCCTGAAAATGTTTATTAAAAAAGAAAAAAAGAGATGACAAAGAAAAACAGAGAGAGAAAATGTCGGAGACGTCCTGGATTTCAATAGGGTACGCGCCATTGGGGCTTTTTGCGCTAAAGGATGAACAAGTACTGGTTTATGTGAACAAGCCGTTTAACCACCAGACTGCAATGCCCGTTTCCTCTACTGCAAACAGTGTTCTGTGACAAAAAAAAAAACAAACAAAAAAAAGAAATATATCCAGCTAACAAGATCCTGGTGTCATGGTGTCTTATTTTAACAAGCCTTGCCCACCCCGAAGCGTCAGGGACATGGGCGGCACACAGGGCTGGGAAGTTACTCTGAGGAGGCAGGCATTTCCTCGAAGGTCTTTGGGAGAAGCTAAGCGTAGTCCCCAGACTGGTAGCAGCAGCATCACCTGGGAACTTGTTAGAATTGCAGATTCTTGGGGGCCACCCTGAGTCAGATTCTGGGGGTGGGGCCCAGCGGTTTGTTTCAGCCCACCCTGCAGGCGACTCCTGCTCACGCTCACGTTTGAGAACCACAGAACCAGAGGGATGGATTGGCTGCGGATCAAGCTAGGTAAGACCAGCCCCTATCATAAATGAACTTGAAGCCTGGCCAGGGAAAGAGTTTATCTTCATGATAGAAAGGGGGAGGATAATATGCCTGACAACTCAAGGGAAGAGGTACTTTGGCCCTCCTCAGAAGCCCAATTGAAAGTATCCCAGGAGATCTGAAAAGGTTGGGTGAGAACGGGGCTGCCCCCTTTAGCAACCCCATGTTTACAGATCAGTGGGGTCTAGCGGAGATGGCCGCCAGATGTCCAAGCAACCTTAGGGATGAAGAGCTGGTGCTTGACTGCCAGAGGCAGTCCGTCAGGCTGTTGGGGGTGACTATTCATAGCCCAGCAGGGACAGGAGGTGAACTGATGGGTTCCACAGCGGCCACCTTCCCCTTCTGACAAACTCTGAGGGCTCCCAGTCACTTAAAATTTGTTCTTTAGCTATATCCCATCCCTACCCCTGATTTTCCCGTCATTTTCAATTTCTGTGCTGCTGATTTTACTTCTGGGTTTGCCATTGTGTCGATGCCAGCAGTTCACCTCCCTGCTATGGTTGGCATGAATGTGGACAGGGACATCCTGTCCCTTCATGTGACCCATTAGAAAGCCATCTTCTCGCCCTGGCTGGTGTAGCTCAATGGATTGAGCATGGGCTGCGAACAAGAGGGTCGCCAGTTCGATTCCCAGTCAGGGCACATGCCTGGGTTGCGGGCCAGGTCCCCAGTAGGGGCCAAGTGAGAGGCAACCACACATTGATGTTTCTCTCCCTCTCTTTCTCCCTCCCTTCCCCTCTGTCTAAATCTTTAAAAAGAAAAAAAGAAAGCCATCTTCTCCTCCACTAGACTGCTCGAGCCCACGGCAGGCCGACAACCCAAGAGAAGCCCCGGGGTTACTGAAAACTTCCCTGGGTTGAGGTGTGCATATCAGGTGAACAGCCAGAAAAACAGCACATCTTTCAAGGAAGGGCTTTAAATATAGGCTGAAGGGCTTGGTAACGAATGTCAAGATGAGAGGAATCAGGGTGGGAAAGAAGATAGAACCTCCAAAAATGCACCTATCAGCTCTGCTGCTCAGGTTTCCTTCCTTGGCCTTTATTCCAGGTGGCAAAAACTCTAGTGCCTAAACTGCTCATTTCCAAAATACTTGTCTCCAAACATATGAGACAAAGGTAAGGAAGTGCTAACATGACCCCTGACCCATCATGGTACAAAGCATGCAGTTGTCCTGAGGTCATGGCAGTGAAGGGAAGCCACACAGAGAGGCAGAAGACAGGAGTAAGACCAAGTGGCCTTGTTCCTAAGCAAAGATGTTCTCACAACCCATTTTATTTCTTAAAAAAAAAAAAAAAGATTTTATTTATTTTTAGAGAGGGAAAGAAAGGGAGAGAATCATCAGTCAGGACCGGGGACCAAACCTGCCACCCAGGCACGTGCCCTGACCAGGAATTGACCCAGTGTCCCTTTGCTGAGCCTCACCAGTTAGGGCTCCCACCCCATTCTGAGACTCCAAAGGCTGGATTATTTAGCACTTGGGTACGAGCATGCTTGAGCTTCCAGAGGGCAGCACGAGCATTGAGCATGATTTTACACAAAGTACAAGGATGGTGGTTAAATGGAGACTTGGGTCAATAACAAAGCTTTTGAAATCCATTAGCCTACATGACTCAGCCCCTCCCTGCTGCCTTGGACTGAACCCCTTAAACACCCATGACCTATAGCGGTGTTCAGTGTGCTAACATCTCACTAGTTGTGCTCAGTAGGCCTGAACATCTCTCTGCCCTGGTTTGTTCCCTCTCCTCTGCCTCTAACGTCTCCTCCAACATGGAGCTCTGGGAAGGAAGGATGAGAGAGGCTGGCTGCGGGTTAGACGGTTTCAGCAAAGAGGGAGAACTTACAGACATGATAAAAAGGAGATTCGAGAGAAGTCTGGAGGAGTTTTAACAAAGAACCAGAGGGAATGAAATGACTGGGCCTAGATAGGAAGAAGGCATCTTGACAGGACGGGGGGCGAGGGCAGGAGAACACACTGCACTTCTATGGGAAGCAGGGAAATTGACCTGGCTTCAGCGTGAGATCGGGAAGGATTAGTGGCTGAGTAGACCGAGATGGGGTAAGGATTTGGGCCTAGTCATTCCTACATCCCTGGGAGAGGAAGTAGGCAACAGAGCCATCCCCATGTTAACAATTATGAAAGAAGTCCACAAATGTGGGTATTAGGGACTAGCGTAAATTACACACACATCCATGCCTCTCATTGCCTTAGAGCCTAATGCAGATTTCTTCAGCCTGCTACCGCTAACATCTGATAACACCACTAGCAAATGCCCGATGTGTACTGTCAAGTGTTGCTGCCACCTTTCCTTTCCTCCCAACATTCCTCTTAAGGTGTTCATGAGTCAAAAGTTAGGACTTATCCCACATACAGGTTAATTTTCTATTCTAGCTCACATCAGCCACATACACTCACTGTCTTTCCAGATGCCATGAGTGTTGTTAATAGCCCTCTCAGAAACAGCCGATATGGAGAGAAAAAATAGGGCAAAATTCTATTCCAGCTTAACCTCAGTGCTCCCTGTATTCTCTTATAGAAGCAATGACTTGGTCATGCATCCAAAGTACTTAGTTTGTTCCCAGTAGTGAATTCTAGGGCACTGCCTCTTATCTCTCAGATGTGGCCAACAGATTCCCATTTGCCTCCAATAACCTCTAGCGATCAGGACAACCAAAGGAAATTTATACATTTAACTTGGATCCTGTATTAGTTTCCTGAGATTGCTGTAATTACCACAAATCTGATTAATTAAAACAACAGAAACTTACTGTTCTGGAGCCAGAAGTCGAAAATCAAGGTGTCAGCAGGGACATCATGTTCCCTCTGAAGGCTCTTCCAACTTTCGTGGCTCCAGGTTTTCTTGGCTTATGGTAGCATCACTCCAGTCTCTACTCCCGCAGTCTCATTGCCTCCTCTTTTACTTAAAAAACATAACAACCCCCCAAAAAACAAACAAACAACCCTCCACAAACAAGTGTATAAAGTCACAGAGCCTGTCCGGAAAACCATTAAAATTGAGTGACTTTCCAGATTTTGTTTTAGATATGTATAAATATTCTTTTCCCACAAAAATGGGTATGAAATATAAAGAAAGTCTAAGCCCATTTTATTCTCTCTTCCTCTTCTGTCTCAAAACTTCCTCTGCCTTTCTCTTCCAGACGAGATCAGGCACGTGCAGGGTGGTATGGCCGTAGACTGCCTTTCTCTTACAAAGCATGTGATTGTACTCTTGACCCACTCAAACAGTCCAGGATAAATTCATCAAGATCTTTAACTTAGCCCTGGCTGGTGTGGCTCAGTGGATTGCGTGCAGGCCTATGAACCAAAGGGTTGCTGGTTTGAGTCCCAGTCATGCCACATGCCTGGGTTGTGGGCCAGGTCCCCAGGTAGGGGCACACAAGAGGTAACCACACATTGATGTTTCTCTCCTCTCTCCCTTACTCTTTCAGTAAAAATAAATAAATAAATAATCTGTTTTTTTTTTTAACTTTTTAAAAAAATCTTAATCACACTGCTTGCCATAGAAATTAGCATTCATTCTTTTTGTAGAAAATCATATCACAAGTTCCAGCAATTGATACGGACTTACTTCTTGGAGGCCACCATTCAGCCCGTTGTATATCCAGATTGGAAGACTATAAACAAATTTATTTTTGAAACAATCAGGAAAATTTGAATATGAACTGAATATTAGATATTACCAAATTCTTATTAATTTTGTTAGATGGTGAAAATGACGGAGGCTTTTTTTAAAGAAAGATTTTATTTATTTTTAGAGAGGGGAAGGGAGGAAGAAAGAGAAGGAGAGAAACATCAATGTGTGGTTGCCTCTTGTGCACCCCGTACTGGAGGCGTAGCCTGCAACTCTGGCATGTGCCCTGACTGGGAACTGAACCAGTGATTCTTTGGGTCTCAGGTTGGCACTTAATCCAGAGCCACAGCAGCCAGGGCTGACAGAGGTTTTTTTTGTTATTAGGGAGACATAGGTAAATACACCTTGCCTCCTCACACAACTACATCAAATTACAACTAAATATAGAACCATCACTCAGAACTGTCAGAAATCGAGTTGAATGGAAGTCCAACAACTATGAAATTAAAGAAGCCATATCCATCCAGAAAGGTAGGGGGGCGGAGACATAGAACAGACTGGTCCCAGACCCACGTGTGGTAGATAAAAATGTGGGAGGGATATCTTGAGAGCAAGGAGTCACAGCTCCACACCAGGATCCCCCAGCCCAGGGTTCCAGTGCCAGGAAGATCAGTCCCCTTAACTTCTGGCTGCAAAATCCAGCAAGGGTTGAGTCAGTGGAAGAAAGTTCTGGGGTCCCAACGGACTCTCAAAGCACCCACACACGGACTTACTGAGACTCACTCCCTCTGATATCCAGCATCAGGGTAGCTGCTTCAAAGGCACCAGTGTTAGACGACAAGAAACTGAAACGTCTGGCATCAAGGTGAGAGCTGGGGGAGAGCTTTCTCCCAGACAAAAGGCAGACAGAAGCCAATGTCCCTTTCCTTAATCCTCTCCCCACAGAGCCACAGAGCCAGCAGGTAGGTGCCATATCTGAGACTCCATCAACCTGCCTAACACTGTTTGCCCCTCCCTGGAGATCCCCAGAGACTCCCTCAAGCCCCACCCAACAGAAGATCACCCAAGCTGCTTTTTCCATATGAATGGCTGGCCTTGGCTCATGCTTCACAACTTCTTAAATCCTCTCAAACAAGCAACAGCAGGGCCTCAGTGAGCCCCCAGCTGCCGTACCTCTTGCTGAGTGATCTAGGCCTGGCATTAGCAGCAGCTAGCCTATAGTCACAGCTTGGCTTCACCTGGGAATCTCCAAGCCCAGCACAAGTAGCAGCCATCTCAGATTGTTTTATAGCCAAGGCAGGGTGGCCCCAGGCAAAACAGGTGAGGGCTGACCTTGGCCTGCACCACCCCGGAAATCCCAGAGTCTGCACACCCAGCGGACAGCTACAAACACGTTGGAGCACCTCTATCCTGCCACTGCACAGCTGATCCTCCACAGAAGGCAGAGATTGGTGATCACTGGTCACAGCTAGTCTTTGTAGCTGACTGGCCTGGATAAATCCCTCCCGTTGACCTGCCAACAGCAATGAAGTCTCAACTACAAGAGGAGGGTCTACTCAGCCCACACGAAGGGCATACCTTGAGTACCCAGCTTGGGTGATAGGGGAGGCTGTGCCACTGGACCCTACAGGACACCTACTACATTAGGCCACACTACCAAGACACGGGGTCAAAGCTCTACCTAATGTATAGAAACAAACACAGGGAGGCAGCCAAAATGAGGAGACAAAGAAATATGGCCCAGCCCTGGCTGGTGTGGCTCAGTGAATCAAGTACCGACCTGTGAACCAAATAGTCACAGGTTTGATTCTCAGGGTGCATGCCTGGGTTGCGGGCCAGGTCCCCCGCTGGAGGCACATGAGAGGAGGCTACACATTGATGATTCTCTCCCTATCTCCATCCCTTCCCCTCTCTCTAAAAATAAATAAATAAAATCTTTAAAAATTATATATGTATAAAAAAAACTTGGCCCAAATGAAAGTACAGATCAAAACTCCAGAAAAAGAGCTAAATGAAATGGAGATAATCTATCAGATGCAGAGTTCAAAACACTGGTTATAAGGATGTTCAAGGAACTTAGTGAGGACCTCAGCAGCGTAAAAAAAGACCCAGTCTGAATGGAAGGATACACTAATTGAAGAACAATTTACAGGGTAACAACAGTAGAGTGGCTGAAGCCAAGAATTAAATCAATGATTTGGAACACAAGGAAGCAAAAAACAACCAATCAGAACAAGAGAAGAAAAAAGAAACTACAAAAACAAGGATAGGGTAAGCAATCTGTGTGACAACTTCAAGCATTTCAGCATCTGCATCATAACGATGCCAGAAAAGAAAGGGCAAGAAATTGGAAATCTATTTGCAAAAATAATGAAAGAAAACTTCTCTAATTTGGTGAAGGAAATAGACATAGAAGTCCAGGAAGCACAGTGAATCCCAAACATGATGGATGCAAAGAGGCCTACTCCAAGGCTTATCATAATAAAATGTCAAAGGTTAAAGATAAAGAGAAAATTTTAAAAGCAGCAAAAGAAAAGCACTAGTTACCTACAGGGGTGTTCCCATAAGACTGTCAGCTGATTTCTCAAAAGAAATTTTGCAGGCTAGAAGGACTGGCAATAAACATTCAAAGTCATAAAAAGCAGGGACCTACAGCCAAGATTGCTCTACCCAGCAAAGCTATCATTTAGCATCAAAGTGCAGGTAGATCTTCCCAGACAAGAAAAAACTAAAGGAGTTCATCCTCACCAAATCATTATTAAATGAAATGTAAAAGGGGCTTATTTAAGAAAAAATCAAGACTATAAATAAAATGGCAATGAATACATACCTGTCAACATTTGAACCTAAAAAACAAACTAAGCAAACAAGAACAGAGACAAAATCATGGATACTGAGAGTGTTTTGAAGGTTGCCAGATGGGAGGCAGGTATGGGGAAATGGTTGAAGAAGTGAGGGGATTAAGAAGTACAAATAGGTAGTTACTGAATAGCTATGGGGATGTTAACAATAGTATAGGAAATGGAGTAGCCAAAGAACTTATATGCATTGTGGGGGAGCTTTAACCAGCAGAGCCCCCCAGCCATCGCAGATGAGAATAAGTCTACCAAGACATGATCTGCTTGGGGAGGAAAGGTGGCTGATCTCTCAAAGGAGAAGGGCCAGGAGCCTGTTCCTCAATGGGCTTTTATTGGGTTCAGTTCACACAGGAATACAGGTAAAGCTCATCAGTCATTGTCAGGCAGTAAGGATCAAACAATACATGACATTTAGAGAACTATGAGAGCTCATTCTGAGTCAGGGTCAGTTAGCTAAAGGGCCATAAAACTGGGAAACAAACTCATTTCATGCTGGGACCCTTATCAGAGAACTGAGGACATTCTTAGCAAAGCAGGTTTCACAGGATTTTATACATTCTTTCTTAGGCCTGTTCCTGCCCAGGGCTGCACTGCCCTCTGGCATTGTTTCAGCCTTAAGTCAGGCAGGGGAAGTAAGGCAGCCAAGAGATTAGGAGACTTCTTGCAGACAGAAAGAGGACTCAGGCTAATTCAAAGCTGAGGGGCGAGGGTCCATCACCCCCTTTTTCTATAGCCCCCCAAGTCCTTTCCTGAGGGCCCCTTTACGACCATGCCTGTCTTAGGTCATCCCTCCCTTGAGGGATCTTACCCATCATTGGCTAACCAGTCATCTGCCCGGGGCCAAGCAGGGTGAAGTAAAAGGGGCAGAGGCAGCGCCCCTGCCAGGAAGATAAACTTTGTCTCCTTAGTGGCTTATGGCCCCAAGGTCTCTTACTCAGCCTTAGCCTTGGGGGTTACAGCTGAAACCAGACAGGGTGGTTCCCAGCAATGCATGACTCATGGACATGAACAATGGTGTGGGATTGCCTGTGGGAGTGGGGACACTGGGGGGAGAGGGACAAAGAGGGGAATATCAGGACAACTGTAATAGCATAATCAGTAATATATAATTAAAAAATAAACTGCTCCAGACCTTCTCCTCCCCTCTGAAAAAATTGTGAATCAAGGTGACCCACATTTAGTCCTGACTGGTGTGACTCCGTTGGTTGGGCATCATCTTCAAAGTGAAAGGTAACCAGTCAGGGCACATGCCTGGGTTGCAGGTTAGGTCAGCAGTCCAGGCGTGAACAAGAAGCAGCTGATTGATGTTTCTCTCCCTTTCTCCCTCCCTTCAAAAAAAAAAAAGAAAATGAGCCACATTTAGACCTTGTCAGGTAGCTTAGTTGGTTGGGTGTTGACTCTAATATGCCAAGGTTGTGAGTTCAATCTCCAGTCAGGGCACATACAGGAATCAACCACTGAATGCATAAATAAGTGGAACAACAAAATTGATGTTTCTCATTTTCTTTCTCTCCCTCTTCTTTTCTACAATCAATAAGTATACAAAAATTTTTTTAAAAGATGAGCCACATTTAATAACTGTTGAAAGAGGGTGACAACTGTGTTTGTCTTATAAAACTTAGATCAATGGAGATTTCAAATAATCATCTTGTGCCAGAACAAATAAGTCAAAATATCAATGGATGACTCTTATTCGTGATTTTTTTTGTTATACATAACTTTAACTCAGAAATTTTAATTCTAAGTATTTCTCCTAAGTGAATAACCCAAACATTGTGCAGGATGGTATTTCTAACAATATTGTACTAAGTTAATCATGTTATAGTCATTTGCTGGAACAGTATACTGCAATTAAAATGTCAACATTTAGACTTCTGGTAAATCATTTCTTGGCCTTTTGGCTAAGATCATGTAGACTTCTGGTCAAGGTGGAGGCATAAGTAGACATGCTTCACCTCCCGGTGCAACCATTAAGAAGGATCACAACCTCAAAACAAAAAAACACCCAGAACTGCCACAAAATCAATCTGTATGGAAGTCTGACAACCAAGGATTTAAAGAAGCCACATTCATCCAGACAGGTAGGAGGGGTGCAGATGGGAAGCTGGAATGAGAAGACGTGATGTAGTGGTGGTGAGGTGGTGGTCAGCAGAACGGGTGGCCCCACATCACATGTGGTGGATAAAAGTTGGGAGGGATTCCTTGGGAGGGAGCAATCCCAGTCCCAGGCCAGACTGTGCAGCCCAGTGTTCCAGGGCCTGGAAAACAAAGCCTCCTAATTTCTGGCTGTAAAAACCAGTGGGGATGGGGTGGAAGAAGACACTGCTGGTCTCTCAGGAGAGTCTGTTTAAAGGGCCCACATGGTTCTAAAACGTACCTAAACCCACCCACTCTAGGAACAACTACCAGGGCAACACCTAGAATGTGGAATGGATGGGAAGTGGACGGAGTGAGTGGAAATGGGGCAAGTGCTGATCAAGCCTCCAGCAGCCAGGCAGTAGCACTGTCACCTCACTGATCCCTCCCCCACATACAGAGCCACAAAGAAGCAGGTTGCCCCACCCAAGTGAATACCTAAGACGCCTCCCCATACAACTTAGCAGGTGCACTGAGACAGATAGTCAAAGTAGCTCGGCTTAATACACAGAAACAAACACAGGGAGGCTGCCAAATTGAGACAAAGAAACATGGTCCAAATGAAAGAACAGAACAAAACTCCAGAAAAAATACTAAACAAAACAGAGATAGCCAACCTATCAGATGCAGAGTTCAAAGCACTGGTAATAAGGATGCTCAGAGAACTCATTGAGTATGGCAAAAGCATAATGGAAGAAATGAAGGCTACAGTAAATGAAATACAGAAAAATCTGCAGGGAACCAACAGTGAAGGGAAGGAAGCCAGGGTTCAAATTAACAATTTGGAGCAGAAGGAAGAAATAAAACTTTCAACCAGAACAGAATGAAGAAACAAGAATTCAAAAAAAAAAAAAAAAAAAAAAAAAAAAAAAAAAAAAAAAAAAAAAAAAAAAAAAAAAAAAAAAAAAAAAAAAAAAAAAAAAAAAACACCAAAAATGAAGGAGAATAAGACTCTGGGACATCTCCAGGTGTCAACATCTGAATCATAGGGGTACCAAAGGTGAAGAGGAAAAGAAATTGAAAACTCATTTGAAAAAATGAAAGAAAACTTCCCTAACTTGGCAAGGGAAATAGACATACAAGTCCAGGAAGCACAGAGAATCCCAAACAAACTGGACTTAAAGAGGACCACACCAACATACATCATAATTAAAATGGTAAAGGTTAAAAATAAAGAATCTTAAAAGCAGGAAGAAAAAAGGCAGAGAGTTACCTATAAAGGAGTTTTGATGAGACTAGCAGCTGATTTCTCAAAAGAAACTTTGCAGGCAAGAAGGGGCTAGGCAAGAAGTACTCAAAATGATGAAAAGCCAGGACCTGCAACCAAGATTACTCTATTAAGCAAAGCTATCATTTAGAATGGGAGGGCAGATAAAGTACTTCAGAGACAAGAAAAAACTAAAGGAGTTCATCATCACGAAGCCATTACTATATGAAATGTTAAAGGGACTTATTTAAGAAAAAATCAAAACTATGAACATTAAAATGACAACAAACTCAAAACTATCAACAACAATCTATAAAACAGAAACAAACTAAGCAAACAACTAGAACAGGAACAGAATAATAAGATATGGAGATCATTTAGAGGGTTATCAACTGGGAGGGGGAGAATGGGGAAAAAGCACAGGGAATAAGAAGCATAATTGGTAGGTACAAAATAGAGCGAGATTAAGAATAGTATAGGAAATGTAGGAGCCAAAGAACTTATATGTATGACTGACGGACATGAACTAAGTGAAGGGAATGCTGGAGGGAATGAGGGGACCAGGCAGAGGGTGACAAAGGGGGAAAAACTGGGAGAACTGTAATAGCATAATCAATAAAATATACTTTAAAAAATGTCAATATTTATTGACAGGAAATTATAGTCAAGAAAAATTAAGTGGAAAGGGTTATGTAGCCATATACATTATCAGTCCACATTAATAACAAATATATATGCAAAAGCATACATGACACACTCATATACGTATGAAACAGTATATATCAAACACCAGGATTTATAACAAATTATCATGAAGTTATTAACTGTGGGTGGTGAGTTTGCAAAAATTTTTATATATATATTTTAATATATTTTATTGATTATGCTATTACAGTTATCCCATTCCCCCCCCTTTATTCCCCTCCACCTTCCATACCCCCTCCCACCCACATTCCCCCTCTTTAGTTCATGTCCATGGGTCATATATATAAGTTCTTTGGCTTCTACATTTCCTATACTATTCTTAACCTCCCCCTGTTTATCTTTTACCTACCATCTATGCTACTTATTCTCTGTACCCTTTCTGCCTCCCTCCCCATCCACTCCCCTGATGATAACCCTCCATGTGATCTCCATTTCTATGATTCTGTTCCTGTTCTAGTTGTTTGCTTAGTTTGTTTTTGTCTTTGTTTTTGTTTTAGGTTGTTAATAACTGTGAGTTTGTTGTCATTTTACTGTTCCTATTTTTTATCTTCTTTTTCTTAGGTAAGTCCCTTTAACATTTCTTATAATAAGGGTTTGGTGATGATGAATTCCTTGAACTCGACCTGATCTTGGAAACACTTTATCTGCCCTTCTAAATGATAGCTTTGCTGGATAGAGTAATCTTGGATGTAGGTCCTTGCCTTTCATGACTTGGAATACTTCTTGCCAGCCCTTTCTTGCCTGTAAGATTTCTTTTGAGAAATCAGCTGACAGTCTTATGGGCACTCCTTTGTAGGTAACTGTCTCCTTTTCTCTTGCTGCTTTTAAGATTCTCTCTTTATCTTTAATCTTGGGTAATGTAATTATGATGTGCCTTGGTGTGTTCCTCCTTGGGTCCAACTTCTTTGGGACTCTCTGAGCTTCCTGGGCTCCCTAGAAGTCTATTTCCTTCACCAGATTGGGGAAGTTCTCCATAATTTTTTTCAAATAAGTTTTCAATTTCTTTCTCTCCCTCTTCTCCTTCTGGCACCCCTATGATTTGGATGTTGGAACACTGAAAGACATCCTGGAGGTTCCTAAGCCTCTCCTCATTTTCTTGAATTCTTGTTTCTTCATTGTGTTCTGATTGAATGTTTCTTTCTTCCTTCTGGTCCACACCATTGAGTCCCAGTTTCCTTCCCATCACTGTTGGTTCCCTGTACATTTTCCTTTATTTCACTTAGCATAGCCTTCATTTGTTCATCTAATTTACGACCATATTCAACCAGTTCTCTGAGCATCCTGATTACCAGTGTTTTGAACTGTGCATCTGATAGGCTGGCTATCTCTTCATCACTTAGTTGTACTTTTTCTGGAGCTTTGATTTGTTCTTTCATTTGGGCCATTGTTTTTGTCTCAGCACACCTGTTACATAGTAAGGGGCAGAGCCTTAGGTGTTCACCAGGGCGGGGCAAACACATCCCTGTGTTGTGACGCTGTATGTGGAGGAGGGATCTGAGAAGGAGCAGTGCCACTTGCTCCGCTCTCTGCCGGTTTTCAGTGACTTCCCCAACTACCCACAATCAAATTGGGCCCTTCTGGTGCTGATTCCCGGGTGGGTGGGCTTGTGTGCGTTCTAGGACCCTGTGGGTCTCTCCAATGAGCTCTCCTGTGAGGCTGGGAGTTTCTCCTGCTGCCAGTGCCACAACCTCCACAGGTGTTTTCAGTCAGAGGTTTGAGGCTTTATTCCCCGAGCTGGGACTCTGAGTTGCGTGGTCTGTCTCGTTCCCCAGTTGTTCCTCCGTTTACCCACATGTGGGTGTGGGACCACCCAGTCTACATTCTGGTCCACCTCGACTGGTCCACCAGCCGCCACTTTGCCCCGAGTCCTCTCCGCCTGGCTGCCCGTCTCCGCCCCTGCTACCGGTCTGGGTGAGTGTTTTTTCTTTAACTCCTTGGTTGTTGGACTTCCATAGTTCAATTTTCTGTCAGTTCTGGTTGTTGTTAACTTGTTGTCCTTCTTCTGGTTGTACGAGAAGGCACAGTGTGTCTACCTACACCTCCATCTTGGACAGAAGTCGCAAAATTCTTATTCTTTACCTTTTAGCAGCATTTTATTTTTCTACTATAAACACCTATTATAGATAGAATTAAAGAAAATGTGGGTGAGTGGGGCAGGGGAGAGCAACGGGGAAAACTGGGAGAACTCTAATAAAACAATTTAAAAATTTAAAAAGAAAATCTAAGTGGGGCCCTGGCTGGTCTAGCTCAGTAGACTGAGCGCGGGCCTGTGAACCAAAGGGTCACCAGTTCAATTCCCAGTCAGGGCACATACCTGGGTTGTGGGCCAAGTCCCCAGTAGGGGCACCTGAGAGACAACTGCACATTGATGTTTCTCTCCCTCTTTCTCTTTCCCTTTCTCTAGAATAAGTAAAATCTTTTTTAAAGAAAGAAAATGTAAGTGGGAATCACAGACTTTAGTATTACCCACATGATCTCAAGGAGGTAGTGTGTGCCTGGGAGTGGGGCAGGAGAGGGTGCTCCCCCAGTGTATGTTTGAAGTGCATGCTTCCAAGAACTCTGTTGCTTCTCTTGACATTTTCCAGTGTTTCCATACAACAGCTCCACAGGTGTCACGGAGAAGGGCTTAATGTCCAAGTTTCAGAAATGCTAGATTAACATTAATACATTGTATTTATTACGTATCACTTGGTACACACATTCATTTGGTCACAGAACCCTTTGTTTTACATCTTACAGAGAAATAATAGGACTTTTACTTAACATACTTTAGGAAATGCCAGTGCAAAACCCTGAAGAATAAGGATTTTATACCACATATTTCCGCTGAGCTTCTGGCCTGTATTCCTAGGTAGATTCATCTCAAAACAGCCCCACATTTATCACATCTTTGTAGTCTCAAGCTCTAGTTTTGAACATAATTTGCACCTTGCTGTCAGTTCATTTAGAGCAGTGTTTTTCAAACTAGATTTCTATCCACTAGTGGGTTTAGAAATCAACGTGGTCTTAATGTACTTTATTTTACCAAAATAAAATTCAGAGGGTAGCAAGTAATGCTTTGGCAAAACTTTTGTGTGCATTATTTGCATGTCTGTATTGGCCACAGTATGGAATGCATTTATTACTGAGTCGACATCAAAAAAATCTGAAAGCCACTGAATTAAAGAGATGGATTTATTGATAAATAGATAAAATTGACACCTATTTCAAACACCCAAACCCTTTCCTTGTATATATTAGGAAAGTTTAAAGGAAAAAATATCAAAGCAATACAGCCAACTAGATCCCCAACTTACAAACAAGTACCAAATGTTTGTTTACTGGGTCCTTAGAGGTTTTCTCAAAGAAAATATCATAAATTAGGCTGCCAATTAGTTCACAAAAGCCAATTTAAACAATGTGGCTGAACTACAGTACTAAGGTTATTAACTTCCCTATTTATTTGTATCACAGCTTCAGTGCACCTCAAGCACATTCTCCCCACACCCACACCTGGTCCCAGCACCAAGCAGCTCCTTGCAGTGCAGGCGGAAACCCACCACTGGACAGGGCTGCCCCCACGTTGTGCTTCAGGTTTCGGAGGAGGAAAGATCAGAAGTTCTAACAGCCTTAGGTAGCTGAGGTAGAATACAGGGCTCTCCAGAACATCTTCCACAAGGCTCGAGTCTGTTTCCCTCCCACCCGCATCTCGACTCTAGTACAAGGTCAAACATGAGAAAGACATTTTTGCTCACCAACGGTTTCTTTTTTCCATTTTAATCAACCTTTAGGAGAGAATGCCTACTAAAAAAGATCAATGGTTCACTCCACCTTTTTCCAGAACCCCCAAACTACTATAAAACACAGGGTTATGGCAGAAGTAAGGCCTGCTTGAGTGTGGTTGTAGGATAATATGGGTGTAATAATTTGAACATTTCACCTAAAATGTCATATGGTATGTTTGTGTGATATTGTTATGTTAAAGAATTACATGCTTAGGATTTTGTTTTTAAAAGGGGGCGTTATTTGTGCCAGACCCTGTATTATGTCTCACTGGCTGTAATGTTGATGATTTCAACATTGCTATATACTGATACATAATGTCGATAAGATCAATACCTGCTTAAAATCATGTGACTGCTTTTCTCATACACTGTTTAGACATAAAAATTCTATTACCAACAAGTTTCTCTGCACCAGGAGACACATGCCAGCACCTCCAGAAGCAGCACAGCCTAAACAAACTCAGGAATTCAGGGTCAAGTAGAATGCCATTTCAACTCAACTGCGTTCTCATCAATGTCATTATGTCCTGGGAGACTATGAGGAGCGACCCTGAAGAGTACACATTAGGGGAATGCTCAGTGACAGCTGCTCTATGAAGCTCCTCAAATGCAGCACAAATTCATTAACCCCCAGCCTCACTCATTTGGGCAGAACACAAACTGCCATTCCTGACAGGATTTCCCCCACATGGAACAAATGTTAACCAAGGTGCTACATTCTCAGGTGAAACCTACTACTGCCCGGTGGGAACCAGGTTTTTGGTATAACTGCTGACCCAGTAAATCTATTTTGGCTGCCTGGTCCCAGTACTCTCTGGCCCCACTCCAGCAGCCCTAGGAATGGAATAGAAGCCACAGGAAGGGTTCTCTGTACAGCCTAAGCTTGAAGGAGATGTAGTATCACTGGCTCATTCTTTAATCATCACCTAAGCACATGTCCTCTGGCTTGGCCATCAAATACGGACAGCAGTTTCAATCCGCATCTCAGGCCTCAGGGCCCACACCAAGACTTACAGGTCTCAGGGAAAACTGGCCGCAACAGCGTGCCTCTGTGGCCAGTAGCCTGGGGCCCTCCAGATGGCAGACATGTCAATTCATAGCTAACACATGCCCAGTTTTTCCAGTTCTACCTCTTGCTTTTGTGTACCAGGCAGGACAAGTTCAGGAGTTTATTTTGGGAAAGGGTTAGAAATCATTTCAGCATATACTTTTCAGGTTCTGCCAGGCAACCTTTTATTACATCGGAAAAGCAACACTAGGCACTAGATCTTGCAAAATATGTTCTGACGAACTCTAAACTTTCTGAAATTAAAAATGCATAACCACTGTAAAGTTTTTAATGAACAAAAATGTTAAATACAAACTTTCATATGCAAAATAGATTATCGTATAACTGGTAACCTCAGAGCCAAGTACTAAATTTTCTTCCACAAATTTGAGTAGGGGTGGAGTGTGTGTGTGTGTGGGGGGGGGGGGTTAAATCCTAATGAGTACAAAACTTAATTTTAGCTTTCTATATATAAAAAAAAAAACTTTGAGGAAAAATAGCTTTAAATTGAATAGCATCTTTTGAAATAAACAGCTCAGGCCAGCCCTTACTATTCTGAGGTTTATACTCTACCAGATCTGGGATGAAAATGAAAATTTAGGATTTACATTTGCTTCAAATCCAGTTTCGAGAGCAGTCATTTCCAGAAAGGAAAGTCTCTGCAGGATGACCATGACACTCTTCTGAAGATGCCCGGAGAGCCAGAGTTCCGTGACCACAGTCCTGGTTTTCCACGACACAGGGCCACTGCCACGTCTCGGGCTTCTCTGAAAAGCAGTCAGAGCCCTACACCACGGCACTTCTCCCGGCATTTTCAAGCCTCAAAAAAAGACCTCGAGCTTCAAGTTGGCAGTTACTGCTCCAGCACTAGAGAAGTTAATTAACACTTCCTTCCTTCCTTCCTTTCCTTCCTCCCTCCCCCCACCGAGTTCCCACCCCCTCTTCAGCAGGGAGTGGAAGCTTGATTAACATTCTTTTCAGAAATAAATAGTTCAAACAAGTAATTCCAAGTTAACTGTAAAAGAGCAGCAGAAACAGCCACTGCCCATTATGTTTGCAAATGAGTCAGAGAGTGAATACACGTGAACAAACACAGAAAAAAAACAACTCATAGAATAAATCCTGCATTTTACACATTCACAGGGGAAAAAAAAATCTTTAAAGTAAAGTATTAATTAGCGTTTGTTCCTATGTGGGTTGAAGAGTCCAGGGCTCTGAGCAAGCATATCCTTTTAAACACAGTTGCAAGCAGCCCTCCGCATACCAAGTCAGGGCACTAGGGTGCAGGGCCTTCATGCTTGTCAGTACCTGTGACAGAACAGGTGATGCAGGGACTTTTTAACCCACAATGCATGAGGTATATGAAAATGTCCCTCCGAGAAAGAACCACCAGCAGCTAAGGGACTGGGTAGGGTGTTCTCACAGCAACTGCTGATGAAGGATTTCCCACACCATCTTCTTCCGGAAGAGAGGCATCTGGTGCTGCAAAGAATCCACCAACAACACAGACGTTACATTTCCTGGCACAGCCTCATCACCCTATAGGTGCACTCATGTACATACAGCAGGGTGCCCACACCCTTTAGGTAAGCCTGGACTTTCCACATCCTGCTACAGACTTACGAAGCCATAAAAAGGGGTTATAATGTTTATTAGAGTGTGTACATTAGTACATTTACGTGTTGAGGAAAATCAAAGCAGGGTGCACAATTATACAAGAGTCCAACAACCTGATAACAAAAACATACCAAAAATGGAACTATCTAAGCGGTAGTACAATAGATATCTTTTCTACTTAAATTAACATATTCTGCTTTTTTATAAAAGCATGAATTCTATTTAAGTAAAGAAACAAACAAATCCACAGATTTCTTTCTGCTCTATGAAATGTGGTACACTGCCAGGACTGTTCAAGTAGCAACTTCTCCCCTTCAATCTCAGGTCACTGGGTTCAGAAAAAATGACTGTTATTCAGAAGCACCAAAGAATGAGGTGCTTTGCTTAATGTTTTTCTGCTTTAACTGATAATCACTACAGGGGCAATTTTTAAAGCAGGAAACATACACAATAAATCCAAATTCACCTGTAATTCAACTAGTCCTCTTTTTGATGAAACCAGAAGTTTACACCTTTGAGGTGGTCCTGGCGTCTCATTATAAACAGCTGGACACACCACTTTCCTACAAAGTGATTTCCTACCTGGAGGTACCTAAAAAGTTTTCATATGTGGATTTCGTGCATTTTAAATAGCTCAAAACATGTAGTAAGAAAATTGTACATTTATTCTGAAACTGACCAATAAAAAGTGCCTGTATTTTAGACTGGAATTGTACTCGTTCAGTGTGGGAGCCCTAGTTATTTCACGTTGCCCTGAAGCTCGGAAGCGGGTTATCAGTCCCACTATGCAGTAAGTAAGAATTTGGTAGACATCTATCAAAAGGAGGTGTTTCTAAGAAAAAAATATATATATATTTTTAAAGATTTTATTTATTTATCTTTAGAGACAGGGGAAGGGAAGGAGAAAGAGAGGGAGAGAAACATCAATGTGTGGTTGCCTCTTGTGCACTCCCCACTGGGGAACTGGCCTGCAACCCAGGCATGCGCCCTGACTAGGAACCGAACCAGCAACACTCTGGTTCGCAGGCTGGTGTTCAAGCCATACCAGCCAGGGCCTAAGAAAAATATTTTTAAAGGGGATTGTCCTTGGTTGTAAAACTATTGAGAATCCACTATTACAAACAAACTCTCAAGAGCTCCCAACATATTTTAACGTTCACTCAAATACAGGGCAATGGAAAACCAATAATAACTAGAACAGAACAGAAAAGCTGTATTCATAGTTACATCTTACACTTCTGGCTTCAGTTCTCACAAAGCCTAATTTCCTCTTGCTGTTACATATTCTCGCATGCCTCCTTCAAAAAAAGTATCAGTAACACTCAGACAAACCCATGTACACGCATGAGGAGGGAGGATAAACCTGAGAGCAGACGCAGTGACAAACCCTCATACCAGCGAGAGTGGGGCTACAGCCATGGGTGACGGCGGCGGCAGTAGTGCAGCTGCCATTATTAGGGTCTTCACACGTGCCAGGGGCTGTAACATGCTCTAAGTTTACCTTGTTTAGTAAAAGTGAATGAGGAAGGGTCTTCACTCACCTGAGTAAATGTGATAGGTTTGTCCCTAGACATATAATCTGCGTATTTACAAGTAAACATTCCACAATCACTCCCGTTCAACTGTTGAGGAATCTCCTGAAATTACAAAAAGGATGGGAATAAGAGGTAAAATTTCAACAAATGCAAACTCCTTTGACTTTTTCTAAATATTACTGTGGACCAACAGTATTATAAAGTAAATGTTAAATGTAGCATTACACAATGAGTCTTTATGTGGCATTAAAAACCCTAACTATGACGTGGAATGTGTGACCCCACAGAAAATGTTTTCAGAAGGAAAGAGAAGAGTTTAACCTCTCCTCCCTAGCCAGAACAAGACTACTGCTCTGGACACCCACAGCAGCAAGCAGGAGAGAGACTGAAAAGGTTCCTGAAAGGCTTTAACAATTAGGTATCTCGCCTTGACTGCTCAGTTCTGTCCTGAGGCAAAAGTGCACCAAATGCACACAGTCCCCAGGCCCACGGCACTAATATGAGCCAGCCCCTCACAAACTTCTGCTCTCAGTTCCCATGAGCACAAGGTAATGAGAATATAAGATAGTCTGATTCCACTGCTGAAAACATACTCAATTTTTATTAAAAAAAAATACAGATGATTTTTATGAAAAAAGATTGTTTAAACATGCACACTACATACATATGGTAGGTACTTCTTAACTTGTCCAAGCCCAGCACCTCTTACACGTGGGAGAGAAGTATAGATGCCAATATACAAGTAAAGAGAATTTGGTTTTTTCTTTTTTAAAAAATATTTTACTTATTTATTTTTAGAGAGGAGGAAGGGAGAAACAGAGGGAGAGAAACATCAAGGTGTGAGAGAAATATCAATCGAGGCTCTTGCTACACCTCTGACCAGGGCCTGGCCCGCAACCTGGCCTGTGCCCTGACCAGGAACAGAACGGGTGACTTTCAGGTCTGTAGGCTGGCACTCAATCCACTGAGCCACACCAGCCACAGCTATTTTCTTTTCTTTTACATTTCCTAGATCACAGTATTCATCCTAGCAGACTCTTCTTTTTATTTACTTACTTACTTATTTTTAGAGAAGAGAAGAGCGTGGGAGTGAGGGGGAGAGAAACACCGATGGGCTGCCTCTCGTACTCCACAACCCAGGCATGTGCCCTGACTGGGAATCAGACCAGAAACCCTTTGCATTGTGGGATGATGCCAAACCAACTGAGCCACACCAGTCAGGGCCTAACACACTCTTCTTCTGTCTGTGCCCTCCTCAGAAAATTCCAAACCTTACATGTCTAATTATTCCACTTAGGAACAAAAATGCTTTTGCCTAGATAGACACAAGTTAGGGCTAAAACTGATTCACGTAACTTACTTTAAAAAGAAGCCATTAGGACTCAAAGATGCACGCATTTTTCAACCCTGAATGAGATTCAAATCTGGCAAAATCCAAAGCACAGTCACAAAGAGCATACTCGACTCTTGAGGACGCATGGCATGGGACCCTTAAGAGATAAATAGGGACTCTGGTCAAGATGGAGGCGTAGACACACTTTGCTTCCTTGCACAACCATAGAAAGAATGACAACCAGATCTCAAAAACAAATAACATCCAAAACCATCAGAGAATCAAACTGTATGGAAGTCTGACAAAAAAGGATTTGAAGAAGCCACATTCATCAGGATGGGTAGGAGGGGTGGAGTTTGTGGAGACAGGGCAGAGCGGTGGTGTGGCACGGAGGGGCGACAGCGGGGGCAGCATACACAGCACAGACGATTTCATATGCATGTGTGGTGGATAAAAGTAGGGAGGGATACCTTGGGAGGGAGCAATCCCCACCCCAGGCCAGACCACACAGCCCAGGGTTCCAGCACTAGGAAGATAAACCCCTATTACCTCTGGCTGTAAAAACCAGTGGGACTTGGGGAGGTGAGAAACTGCTGATTTTTGTCACTTAAAGGGACCACACGGACTTAGAATGTACCATACCCGAAAAACATGAGAGCAGCTGGAAAGGCACCAATTGTATATGGGAGGTGGGTAAGGTGACTGGAAGCCAGGTGAGTGCTAGGCAGGCCTCCAGAAGCCAGGTAGCGGCAATGTCCCCTGTCTGGGCCATCCCTCCCCTACACAGAGCCACTAAGCAGTGAAGTAGTTTGCCCCACCTGGGAAATACCTAAAGGCTCCACCCCACACAATTTATAGGTGCCTTTTCTACACAGGCCACGCTACTAAGCCAAGGAGTAAAAGCATCTGTACCTAATACACTGAAACAAACACAGGGAGGCTGACAAATTGAGGAGGCTAAGAAATATGGCCCTTAGAACAGAACAAATGCCAGAAAATGAACTAAAGGAAATGGAGATAAGCAATCTATCAGATGCAGAGTTCAAAACATTGGTGATAAGAATGAACTCATCAAGTATGGCAACAAAATAAAATAAAGGAAGAAATGAAGGTTACAATAAGTGAAATAAAAGAAAATATACAGGGAACCAACAGTGAAGGGGAGAAAGCCGGGACTGAAATCAATAATTTCAAACAAAAGGAAGAAATCAACATTCAACAAGAACAGAATGAAGAAACAATAATTCAAAAAAAATGAGGAGAGGCTTAGGAACTTCCAAGACAACTTTAAACGTTCTAATATCTGAATCATAGGGGTGACAGAAGAAGAAGAAGAGAAAGAGCAAGAAATTGCAAACTTATTTGAACAAATAATGAAGGAGAATTTCCCCAATCTGGTGAAGGAAATAGACTTCCAGGAAGTCCAGGAAGCTCAGAGAGTCCCAAAGAAATTGGACCCAAGGAGGAACACACCAAGGCACATCATAATTACATTACCCAAGATGAAAGATAAAGAGAGAATCTTAAAAGCAGCAAGAGAAAAGGAAAGAGTTACCTACAAAGGAGTGCCCATGAGACTATCAGTGGATTTCTCAAAAGAAACCCTGCAGGCAAGAACGGGCTGGCAAGAAGTACTCAAAATGATGAAAAGCAAGGATCTACATCCAAGATTACTCTATCCAACAAAGCTATCATTCAGAATGGGAGGGCAGATAAAGTGCTTCCCAGACAAGAAAAAACTAAAGGACTTCCTCATCACCAAACCATTATTATATGAAATGTTAAAGGGACTTATTGAAGAAAAAGAAGATTGAAACTATGAACATTAAAATGACAACAAACTCTCAACTAGCAACAACTGAACATAAAAAACGAACTAAGCAAATTAAACAAACAACTAGAACAGAAGAGAATCATAGACACAGAGGTCATCTGGAGTGTTATCAGCTGGGAGGGGAAAGGGAGAGTGTTGGGAACCGCCCTGCCTGGTTTCAGAAGCTGTAACCCCCATGGCTAAGGCTGAGTAAGAGACCTTGGGGCCATAAGCCACGAGGAGACAAGGCTTATCTTCCTGGCAGGGACACCCTTTTACTTCACCCTGCTTGGCCTCGGACGGATGACTGGTTAGCCAATGATGGGGAAGATCCCTAAAGGGAGAGATGACCTAAGACAGGCATGGTCGTGAAGGGGCCCTTAGGAAAGGACTTGGGGGCTATAGAAAAAAGGGATGATGGACCCTTGCCCCTCAGCTTTGAATTAGCCTGAGTCCTCTTTCTGTCTGCAAGAAGTCTCCTAATCTCTTGGCTGCCTTACTTCCCCTGCCTGACTTAAGGCTGAAACAATGCTGGAGGGTGGTACAGCCCTGGGCAAGAACAGGCCTAAGAAAGAATGTATAAAATCCTGTGAAACCTGCTTTGCTAAGAATGTCCTCAGTTCTCTGATAAGGGTCCCAGCATGAAATGAGTTTGTTTCCCAGTTTTATGGCCCTTTAGCTAACTGACCCTGACTCAGAATGAGCTCTCATAGTCCTCTAAATGTCATCTATTGTTTGATCCTTACTACCTGGCAATGACTGATGAGCTTTACCTGTATTCCTGTGTGAACTGAACCCAATAAAAGCCCATTGAGGAACAGGCTCCTGGCCCTTCTCCTTTGAGAGATCAGCCACCTTTCCTCCCCAAGCAGACCATGTCCTGGTAGACTTATTCTCATCCCTGGTGGATGGGGGTGGGAAGGGGAGGGGGCGGGGGCTCTGTGGGTGGAGCCCCCTCACAGGGGAGAATGGTGGAAAATGTGCAGGCAGGGATTAAGTACATATTGGTAGGCACAAAATATACAGGGGCATGTTAAGAATAGTATAGGAAATGGAGGAGCCAAAGAACTTATATTCATGACCCATGGATGTGGACTAAGGCAGGGGGTTGCTGGAGGAAGGGGGTACCAGGCAGAGGAGGGAAAAGAGGGGAAAATTGGGACAAGTGTAATAGCATAATCAATAAATTACACTTTACAAAAAAGAGCTAAATATACAAAATTCCCAGGTAAGTTATTTTTTCTCCTATCCTCTGTCCTCCCTAGATAAGTTTTGAACAAGAATTTCAAATTTTCATTAGAGCCAACCAAGAAAAGTAGCTGACATGAACTTACTGAGTTTTTTAACATTTATAATTTAATCGATAAGATAAAGGCTAAGCAGCAAACATCTTGGTTAAAAGACTGAGAAGTGGACCATTCTCAAGATGTACGTACAGTGCACTCCAGGAGAATGTGCACCCAAGGATGAGCATGTGAGGGAGGGAGGGAGGGAGGGAGTCTACGCAGTGCCCTCTGACAGCAAGTACGACCAAGTATCTGAGACACAGGTGACTGTCACTTACGTGTGGCTTCATGCTGTAGTCTGTCCACTCTGAAAGGTTCAGATCAATGTTCCTTTTGGTCTTACTTTCATCCTGTAAATACTGACTGAAAAAAGCAACAAAGAAAGAATATTATTGATGAACCCCTGTGAGGACAGCATTATAATTACACAGAACTTTGTTATGTTTAACATGCCATTCTTAAATACATCCCCATAAGTTTTGGTTTTAAATTTTAATTTTCAGTGGTTTTTTTTGCTTATAGAAATTATACACACTTTTTAAAAAATTAGAACATAAATGTAAAATGCAAAAGACCCCATAGTAATCACCCCAGAATTAATAGTCATATTTTCCTCTATTTCTCTACTCCACTCCTGTATATACAATTTAAAAACATACACTTTGTTCTGTTAAAAAAAGGACTTCATCTACAACTTTTTCTCTCACTTAAAAACAGATATAGAACAAGTGGCTTAGACTCTTAAAACAGAAAAAAGCTGTTACCATGAAAAACACAGAAAGGCAGGAAGACTATTCTAAATGAAAGGAGACTGAAGACATAAAATACATGCATGAACCCTGACTGGCTTCCTGGATAAGAAAAAAAATCAGAACATGAACCATGCAAGCCATACATTACATATCAATGATTACTATTTTTCTTAAGTGTGAGAATGATGTTGTGGTTACTTAAGATAATTTCCTTATTCTCACAAGACATATACTTAAGTCTTGGTTGATTAATTCTATACAAATCTGCAGGGGGGGTTGGATTTAACCCCAGCATCTCAGTGCTCACCCTAACCTGCACAGAAGGTAAACCTGCTTTATGGGAGGGTGTGCACTTTCAATGGGATCAGCAACATCACCCCCAGGGGTGAAAACCAGATCTCAGAAGGGAAAAATCAGGTACTTCCATGGCTTGTAGCTCTCTAAAGCTCAACTCAACAAACAAAAGGTCTTATTCCTTAAAATTATTTTCTCTTGTAATGGAGAAACTAAATTTTTCTTGGGGGTGGGGATGAAGATGGGGTAGGGAGGTAATAATAAAATACAAAGTTGAGAAAAGCTAGAATGGGGTTATCAGAAAAGGGAGTGGGCAGATATATCCATAGGAGTTGAACTCTTCATACTTTGAAAAATATTCAAGCCCTGCCTGGTGTGGCTCAGTGTGTTGGGCATCATCCGGCAGACCGACAGGTCACCAGTTCAATTCCCGGGCAGGTCACATGCCTGGGTTGTGGGCCAGGTCCCTGGTTGGGGATGCGCAAGAGGTAACAGGTAGATATTTGTCTTGCACATCGATGTTTCTCTCCTTCACTTTCTCCCTTCCTTCCCCTCTCTCTAAAAATAAATAAATAAAACCTTTTTTAAAAATTCAAAATGTAAATGTCACAAAAGTATGGGTTTTTAAATATCCTGTTATAAGCAGTATACCAAACTTGCTGTATTATCTCCATGAGAATGTTTCTGTGCATGTGATAATATATGTACATGTGTGCACATAGGTATGGACATCACTGCTTTATAAACAATTTGGTGTATTTTAGGATTTAAAAAATTTTCTCTATAATTTTTATTTAAGATAAACACCAATACATGAAAATAATAATTAAAACATTATTGAAAAAGAACTGAACTAATTAGTAACTTTTCTTCTTATTCATTTAACAAGCTCCTTACTGAAGTGCCCTTATTAAAATTATCTTAGTATCCTTACTAAAATTAAAAACAGTAACCTGCATTGGCTTTCAATGAACAGCAGAGGTTCAAAACAGACTTATGATTTGCTTCCTCACTATGAAATTCACATCACCACTTTACACAGCTACACTTTGAAGCCAGGTTTCTAGCAATTACTATTTGAAATAGTTGCCTACAAACCGTATACTCTAACTCAAAAATTACCTCTGGGTTCTAAGAGATGAACTCAACCATCATGGGAAAGCACAGAGACATAAGTGGGTTTAAGAATTCAGAGAAATTGCTCTGGCTGGTGTAGCTCAGTGGATTGAGCATGAGCGCGAACCAAAGGGTCGCCAGTTTAATTCCCAGTCAAGGCACATGCCTGTTTTGCAGACCAGGTCCCCAGTGGAGGCCACCTGAGAGGCAACCACACATTGATGTTTTCCTCCTCCCTTGGTTTCTCCCTCCCTTCCCCCCTCTCTAAAAATAAATAAGTAAAATCTTTTTTAAAAATTCAGAGAAATAATACCCCCCAGCTAACAGTTCTTTAGAACATTCAGAATAATGTGTCAATCCCAAAGAAATCTAAATAAGACACATTTTATAGGATTCTAATAAGACATATTTTACCTTATAACATAAGACAAACTTGCTTTCAATGATGCTACTAAACAAGACTTCTCAGTTAAGATCAGTTATTAGGTTATTTTTAAACCAAAAGATGGATTCAAGTCAAGTCCTGTACAACTGGGAAGACAGTCTTCACTACACATTAGACCACCAGGATCAGAAAGACACATCACCTGACAAGGGGTAATAAGGTAACTGCGAAATTTTTTAACCTTTACTTACAGGAGAATCTCACAGATCCTGTTGCCCTTTTGTCCCATAGAATCCAGATATTTAAGACACTTTTTTCTTAGGTCTATCACCTATAGTGGAAAAATGCAACATCCAGAATCAATCACAACAAGAATGAGATTTTACATCTAAAAAGGAAAAGGATCTTTTAAAAAATCAATACATGTATCAACATGAGTGGACTTCTAAGACACATTTTTTATAAAACATCACAGACGACATGACCTTCATTTCTATAAAATATATACTTGTACACTCTCATTCCTACAGAAAGGCTTAGAAACTCAATCCCCAAAACATCAGGGATCCTCTCAGAGTAATGAGATTTCTTTTTGCTTTTTTCTTTCCACCTTTACTTCTCTACAAGTAACCTGTACTATCTTATCAACAAAACTTAAAAATAACCCATGTGTACTAAAACTCTTTCCTGTTAAAAATGAAAGGTGCTCAGCCACAGCAACTCTCTTCTATCTTTCCAAGTTGTCTGACTCAAGATCTAAGGGATTCTGTGCAGCGTGCCTTAAAACATTTAGTATGGACTTTCAATGGACAGAATAGGGTAGCCTTTGTGTTTTAAGAAAATGGTCATTATCCAGCTCTGACTGGTGTGGCTCAGTGGACTGAGTGCCGGCCTGCAAACCAAAGGGTCGTTGGTTCAATCCCCAGTCAGGGAACATGCTTGGGTTGCAGGCCAGGTACCCAGTAGGGGGCGTGCGAGAAGTAACCACACATTCATGTTTCTCTCCCTCTCTCTCTCAAAATAAATAAGTAACATTTTATTTATTTATGTATTCATTTTTTTCTAGAGAGAGAGGAGAAGAGAAGGAGAGAGAGGGACAGAAACATCAATGTGTGGTTGCCTCTCATGCGCCCTGTACTGGGGACCTGGCCCGCAACCCAGGCATGTGCCCTGACTGGGAATCGAACTGGCGACCCTTTGGTTCACAGCCCGCGCTCAATCCACTTGAGCTACACCAGCCAGGGCTTAACATATTTTTTAAAAAAGAAAGAAAATGGTCATTATCCAAACTCCAAAAATTAACCCTCTCAACTCACCACCAGGCTCCAATGTACCTTCCGATGAATAGGCACCAGAATTAGTTCCTGTTCAAAGAGATTGACCCCTTTGGTCCATCTTTTCACTGCTTGGTAACCTCCAGACTTTAATTTGGGATAGAAGAAAGTACTGAATGCATGAAGTACTGGATAGCCTTGTTTTTTATTTCTTTCTACCAGAAGGTTCATGTAAAAATTAATGACCTGTAATACCAAGAGAGTAAACATCGGAACATGGCAAGTACATTATCAAAACTGAATTTCTAACCTAACCAAATTAGGATTCATTAGATGATAAGGAGCCTAACGAAGGGAAGGTACTAGAGAAGGGGATAAAAGGACTCTATGGAGGAAGATGGAAAATAAAAATGATCAGTACAAAACGGGAGATTAAGAGGGAATGAAACCGTCCTTCCGAAGCGTGTCAGAGAGTGGAGAGAAGGGACTCAAGAAGGGCGTCTGCGATGACGAAAAGGTGTATGGGACCGTCCCACACAGAAAATGCAGGAAGAGTAACCGGAAGTAAACTTTACTATGTGTAAGTTACACCTCCACTAAAAAATATTACCTGGAAGGGAATATACCAAAACATTAATATTTTCTTAATTAGCGGTAGCACTTTTGAGCAATTCTTTAGCTTTTCCTATACTCTCTAAATTCTATGGAATAGATATATTACACTCACATACTAGTTTTATAAGAGCATGTTTATATGCCACCAGTCATGGGAGGGAGCATGAAGGAAGGCAAAGAAAGTGTCGCGACTGAGCAGTTGGGTAAAGGACCAACTGGAAAACTGGCAAGAACTAAAAGCTAGCTTTAGTTAAATATGTAAGGACACAAGATGACAATTAGGCAAACTTTTGCAATTATCACTCAAATGAAATAAACAAAAAAGACATATAGTATGTACATGTATATAGTGATCAATATATCCCTTTATTTTAAATAATAAAATGGCTTCTATAAGAATTCGTCCAAAACAAATTGCTGCTTTCTTCCATTCATCACCTGCATCCAAGGTTTATAAAAATGTCACTGAAGATTAGTAAATGAAGTGGTGGATGAAACGAGGCACAAATGCCCAGGAGGGAAAACAATGCTAATTAAAGGCAGCAAACAATCAGACAGTCTAAGGTTCAAGATATTTTGTTTTTAGATAAAACAAAAGCTGCTTTGCCAACCCTTATGGTTAAGTATCACTTTGGTTAGAGTGATATAACCAAAGGAGAGTAAATGGTTAAGCACAATGACAGTAAAGGTGGGGAGAGACAACTTACTTCATCATTGAGCCAGTGATAGTTCCTCAAGGTCTGGATATCTCCTCGAGTGATTCGCAATTTGAAAGCACTACTTAGGATCTCATCCTGTGGGCCATGACCTAACGCATTACTGATTTCCTTTTCCATGTCCTGAATTAGAAAGTCCAGAGGTTGCTTCTTTAATATAAAACCACTATCAGACACTAAAAGTCTGAGACTATAAAAAGCCAATTTCACCCCTGTAACACCCGACCCTTGAGAAAACTACATTATCAAAGATCTACTGACATAAAGTATGAAAAGATTTAAACTTAGACTACAAAGCAGTCTTACTAAGGGTTATAAAAAATGTTAAATTACTCGTTTCTGAAAATAATTTGGTAGTAATATTTATATTTAAGGTAGAGTCTCAATTATCCCGCTATCATTTACTGAGCACTATGAGCCAAACATGGTGTCAGATGCCTGAAGCACATCATTGATCCTTGCTTGTGGGGGAAAATATCACCATTTTATAGAAGAGGTAACACTCAGAAAATTTAGGTTACATGCTCAAAGTCACAAATTGTTACAAGGCAGGGCCAAGACTGAACCTAGGAGTGGCTAATTTATTAGCCTTTGCTCCTTTCAAAATACTTTATCAAAACTATCTTCACACTTTCCTTATTTTCCTCCCAAACTTTTCATTAAGCACATCAAAGTAATAAATGACACCAAAGAGATCATACTATCCATTTTGAACATAAGGAGAGTAAGCAAACAGGCAGTTAACTGGGAAACTAGGCAGCAGACTAATGACGGAGTCTTTACTGAATAGATGGCTTCATCTAAAGAATCATGCAGATAAATGCATATTTAAGCTACCAGACTGAATCTATAAATCCAATAGAAATTATTTCAGCCAAATTTTAATATTGCTTCCTCCCAACTGCACACAATTTTGTAATTTTATGGCTTTCTCTCTCCACCTGTATGCCCAATATATAACAAATGCTCAAGAGACATTCACTGGCCATGGACAGGTAGCTCAGTTGGTTAGAGCATCCTTCCAATACGCCAGGGTTGTGGGTTCGATCTCCAGTCAGGGCACATATAAGAATCAACCAATGAATGCATAAATAAGTGGAACAACAAACTGACGTTCCTTTCCCTGTCTTTCAAATCAACAAACAAACAAACAAACAAACAAGACAGCCCTGGCTGGTGTGGCTCAGTTGATTTAGCATCATCCCATAAAGTGAAAGGTTTGATTCCTGGTCAGGGCACATGCCTGTGTTGCAGCCCGGTCACCTGGATCGAGCAAGAGGCCATTGCTTTTCTTCCCTCCCTCCCCCCAACTCTAAAAATAAATAAATAAATAAATAAATAAAACCTTGTTTTAAAAAGAGAGAGATCCACCGAACAGGGCTGACTACCACCTACCAAGACAACAATGAAGAAGGAGCCAAGATGTGGGCTCACCTTTAAAATGAGTTTTCAACTGCCTTCACTTTCTTGTTTTCTATAAGTTGTTACTATTTTCAAGTGCAATAATCAACAAAGGGGGAATTTTAGTAAAACCATAATCACTTAAAACTATAATGAATGCATTCCTCATGTCAAACCCATCCTATGTAACCAAAGTATTTTAAGGTTACAAACAGACTCTACAAAGGATTCATTATATTCCAAGATACGTGACAATTATGTCTGTCCACGTTTATTAAACGGTAATCTGGTTCCTAGCCCACCTTCACAGATCATAATAATCAACATAGCCAGTGACTGAATAGCCCTGAGGCCTGATTTCTTTCACACATTTATCCTTAGCCTGGAGAAACTCTTCAAAACTGCCACTCAAGTCTTGAATAACTGAGGTTATTTAAAAATGTCTCTTATTCTGATCAACATAAGAAATAATACCTCTGTAAGTTCAAGAAGATCATCCATTTTTTTATCCCTCTCTTTGCTTGAGCAATTTTTTTCTTTTGTCTCAAGTATTGACATTTTCCTCCTGAATAAGCCATTGCTTCCACTGCCCAGGCGGAGTCGGGCTGACACTTCTTCGGACAGGTCAGGTTCCAGCTGGTGTCCCCTCCTCTGATCAAAAAAGTTTCCACATTCTATTGGCTTGTTTAATGACTGTACATATAAACATACATAACACATGAAATATAAAACAGTGACATTATCTTGAAAGAATAGAAAATTAGCAAATCCTCAAATGAGTAGATTTAGCATATTTGTTCCTACAAGAGGGACGAAAAGTGTTCCAGATGTTAAGACTCACAGAACACCTCGATTTCAAAGGGACAAAACACAATACACATCATTTCCCCTGAAGGTAAACAAGCAAAGTATTTTCAGTTTACTTATCTGAGTTTTTTAAAATTTAGTTACAAAAAAAGGTAAAGTTTTAGAACAGCAAAAAATGTAACCCAAATCCCATCACTCAGAATAAACCACTGCTATCCTTATACTATGTAAACTTGTTCTATTTCATATTTTTAACAAAATGTAATTAAAATTTATAGAAAAATGCACAAAATATAAATTACAAAATTAATACCAATGTAATCACCATTTGGGTCAATAAGTAGAATTCTGCCAGCATCCCAGAAACTATGATAAGATCCTTCCTTATCATGACCCTATGTAACTCTTAATACTGAATTAATCGGATAAGCAAACTATTTTAAAATTAAGAAATTTATTTAGAAATGGAGCTTTGGACTAGAACCACACTCTCTACACACTTAGCCAGCATCTTCACTCTAGCTAACTACCAAATATACCACCAGTCCTGGGAAACCAGTAGCTGCTGGCCCTTCCGATGGTCACAGTCAGTAAAGCCCTCAGGTTCAGCAGAGACAGAAGCAGGATGTAGTCTTCAGCCACGTAACAAACTATTACAGCCACCACCACCTCATCGATCCGCTCGCAAGACTTAGTCCCCCCACTTCTTTCCATTTTTGTTCCACAGCCAATAAATGATAATTAAACACAAAAGGCCTCACTCTGAATCACTAGAAATGGGGAAATTAGAAAAGGTAATGTCCTAAGACTATGGCTTAAGACTATGGCTTACCCTTCGGACTAATAGTTATGAAGAAATCTAATGGGAGAGGAGAAATTTGGTCAAACTGATATGGTACACTTAACCCAAAGTTCCCTCCACTTTGGTATTTGTATGTAGCTAAGAAATGAAATTATCTAAAACTTCAAGTTTACATTTTATGTAGCAACATATTTCTTTTGGATATGCCATTATTGTTAAAGATGTTGGTATTGCTATGGAAATCACTGGAACACTTTCTGTAAAAAAAATTATTAATTTATTTTTTTAGAAAGAGGGGAAGGGAGGGAGAAAGAGAGGGAGAGAAACATTGATCAGTTGCCCCTCACATGCCACGAACTGGGGACCTGGCCCGAAACCCAGGCATGTGCCCTGACAGGCGACCTTTCAGTGTGCAGGACAAAGCCCAACCCCACAAAGCTACACCAGTCACAGCTGGGACACTTCTTATTCTAATACTTAATAGAAAAAACCTAATTAAGCGTAAGATTGATACTATTTTCAAGTAAATCTAAAATCCTGACTCTGAAAAATAAAGTCCTGAGCATATCTCTCTCCTAGAGATGTCTGGTCTTAAAATATTCTCCACAAGAAGCCAGGTAGCACACATGAGGGCAGAGGTGGAGGCAAACTGATCTCTTACGAACAAAGGTGGCTGTAATGCAGAGAGAAAAATCTAGCCACTCAGAAGGAAGCTAAAGTTGTTTCTCTTCAATGCCTGCTTTTTCAAAGAAAACAGAATTAGGAATCAAATTAACATATCATCTTTCTTATTTTTCCTGGGCACCAAAATATTATTAGTAAGTCAAGTGAAAGAGTAAAAAGATAAAATTTAGCGAGGGTTTCTACTTACACCTTCATTTTCAAGTCTGATTCCAACTGGCTTCTCTGTATCCAAAACTTTGCCCTTTGAATACCTGAGGGGAAAAAAAGACATTACAGACTGGATGATTTTAACCTGGTACATGTTAGACTAGTTGTAGAAATAACATATGATTCGCAAACAAAAATTGTCTTGAGTTTTAATATAGTCCTCTAAACCGAGGGTCAGCAAGATTTTTCCAAAAAGGATTAGACATACGCATGTCCCGTGGCCTGTTAAATCTTTTCAACTTCCATTGGAGTTTACAAGCAGCCACGAACAGTAAGCAAGTGAATGGGCACAACTGTGTTCTGATAAAACTTCAGTTAAAAAAAACAGCCAGGTGGACCAGATTTGGCCCATGGGCCATACTTTACCAACCAACCTATGCTATAAATGAACTATCATCCCAAAACCTAAGGCACGTGGAACTGCCTTCACTGTTCACATACCAGAAATGCCCACCACACCCACACTTTTCTAAATGGCACCTGCATCTCCCAACCCCCCAGTGCTTAGGAGACAAAGGTATCCCCCAAGTTATAGTGGGCATCTGACACAAAAGCTACCTATGTACCCATATATGCTGACCAGCTACCAGAGTTGAGGACAGTTCACAATTCCTTAGACATGGTTACTCATAAATACAGCTTATAAAGTAAGAAAATAATGTCAAAAGAAAACTTAGAATAAACTGAACCAAGTACCTCTTTTCACTCCTTATTGGACATAGAGGCCCCCTTGTTTCAACAACTCTATCTGTGAGGACAGTAAAGAAAAAAATAAAGTCTCTTCTTTATTAATCAATATATAGCTAGAATTTCAACTTAGTCTCCAAAGTATCAACACATTGACTTATATTGAAATGTTAGAATTTCTAAACAGTAGCCTCCTTACAAATCAAGTTGCTTAAAAATGCATAAATCGCTTTATTCTTTAAATACAATCTTTAGTGTAAACTGATTGATATCTGCTCATTTGGTAAACTACCATTTAGTGGACAGCAAGTGGATAAATGCAAGGAAATTAATATAAGACATATAAAAAATTAATTTTAGGCTTACAAAATATGTACTACAAATAGAAGCTAGGAATAATAACCAAGAGGTATTTTATAAATATGCTTCATCTTGAAATAACTTTTTTACTAACCTACTGGTACTGGATAAACTAGTCAATGCCCTGGGGTCTGATAAAGTTTCAAGGTTTGGTATACCATCTTCACAAATATGTCCTTTTCCAATTTCACATGCACATGAACTAAATTCAGTATATTAAGATAGGGCTAAATCTGGAAACTCACATTGTTTTGGAACAAACTGAGTTGTTCTGACTCCATGACTCTGATCTTCCCCCCAGCCTTTGGTCTTTAATGTATCCATGTGACATCTTTGAGAACTTGGAGACAGAAAGCGAAGACATTCAGATGCAAAAGAAAAATCTACCATAAATACTCATTAGCCCTGACAAGTTTCTCCAAACAGGAGTTATTGATTATCCTGAATCATCAAATTACAAGAGGATGCGCCCTGACCAGTCTGGCTCAGTTGGTTAGGCACCAATGTTTCTCTCTCACATTGATGTTTCTCTTTCTCTCCCTCTCTTTCTCCCTCCCTTCCCCTCTCTCTAAAATTAAATAAATAAAATCTTTAAAAAATAATTATGAGAGGATGCAACATAGCACCAACTGAGACTAGGATAAAAGGAGTCTAATACTGATTCTAATATTTCAGCCAAGTTACTAACCTCCAGTTGTTCTATTTGTAAAACTGCATGTTCTCAATCCCCAGCAACACCTTGACTGAAAAATCTTGTGTGATAAAACTCAGGTTAAAAGATGGAAAATTGTACATAATACACTGAAATGAATCCTTAAACAACATATTAAAAGCAGGAATGTTAAAAGCAAAACAGGTTGACAGGACAAAACCAACAGTTCATGAAGCACTCTGCTGCTTTCAACAGCGGCTATTCAAAACGGGGAAAATATTAGCATTCTGACTGACTTCACTAAGGTAGTTAAAATTTTAAAAGTTCACAACCAAAATTCAAATTCCCAGACAAATATTCTTTGTTCTTTCTGTATTCAGTAAGCTAGATAGTCTTGTGACTTTTTCACCTTCAACTTGCTGTTACATAATTTCTGGGACATCGCTCTGTATATTCTTTTTTTTTTTTTAATATATTTTATTGATTATACTATTACAGTAATTCTTACTTGTTAAAATAATCAAGTGTACCTCAATCCTGACCTCGCGTATTTTTTGTCCCCTTTTTACAAGTGAATATAAGGCCAGACATCGACTCCCTCTGTCATTCTATCTACTGCTCAAATCATTAGAGCATTTAATTAACAAGAAGTCTTCTAAGAAAATCTTCTTATGACCTGGATCGACTTTAATCTTATCTCTAAAGGGGAAGGTTTCCAATTATGCTTAAGAGGCAGCCACTAAGATGCCTCAGGGACTTATGTGCATACAGGGGAGGGAGGAAGAAGGAGAGAAGAGGAAGAGAGGCAGACAGAGGGAAAGATTATGGGAAATGTGTGTACTGGGGAGGTTGAAAAAACTCTGCTTCCTGATTTCAACCAGTGATTTCACTTTCTATAGCAGAGTTTCAGGTAAGAGTACACTTGAACAAAGAATTCAAAAGCTAACAGAAAATTGTATTTTGTATAAGCACCATTCTATATAATCCATTACTAGATACAATTTGTTCAGACAAATTACAGGGCTAGTTCTCTCAATGTTAATCTCTTTTCTCCCCACAAAACCCTTCCTATCAATTTCCTCTCCAAAAACAAGAGAAAAGATGTCTGGCAAAGCCCTGATCTTATTAGCTCATCTTTACCTATGATGAGGTGACAATACAGGAGGAACAGGGTTTCCATGAACACCTTCTTTAAGTCGTTCCAATAACCTTCGGTACTTCTCTCTTTCCTCTTTTTGAACACCCTAAATAAAAGAAAGCATGTTGGATAACTTCTAGCACATTAAACATATAATTAGGGGGGGAAATGCAGACAACTGTAATTGAACAACAATAAAGTAATAAAGTCTAAAAAAAAAAGAAACATATAATCAAATCATAGGCAAAGACTTAATAGGTCATAGATGTGTTTCATTTGTCAGCACAGTGCTTTTTAAATTTCTTTAAATTAATTACTGACTTTATAAGTTGAAAAGACAATTCCAAAAATCTGGCCTCTTTTGAAAAACTGAATCAACAACCTAGAGCTAGCCAGAGCTATTCCTTTAGGTGAGCCACTCACTGCAGCCTGCCTCACTCACTCACATTATCTCCTAGACCTTGAATGCATCTGAGTTTTTGACAGCAGAACTAGGTTAACCACAAAACAACTCAGCAGAGATAACCCACTTGCATATCCAGAACATTCAGCTTCCAAAATGTAACTGGTCTCACAAAGTCACCAATGATGTATGGCCAGATGCAACAGATACTTTTTCAGCCTCTGTATTATCTGACCTCTCTCTTCACTCTGATGACTGCTCCTTGCCTTCCTGGACAATATACTCTCCTGATTTCTTCTTACCTTCTCAGTCTCCACTACAGATTATTTCTTCTTCGACCTACCCAAAGTGCCAATGGTCCTGCCCATTATCTCTTCCTACACTACACACTCTCCCTGAATAATACCTCAGCTCCCTTGATTTATATAATACCAATAAGCAGAAGATTCAGAAGTGTTTCTCTAACCCTGCCTTCTCAAAACTCTATGGGCCAGGTCACTTTGCATGTTCCACAGGCACTTTAAACTATGTCCAAAACTGAAGTTACTAACTTTCCCCTAAACATCCAGGGCATCTTGGTCAGTGGCACATATTTATCCAAGACTGAAATCCAGGCCTCAGGCTCTTCCCGTTAACTTTATATTACACTTAAACAATGAGTATGTCCTCGCTAATATCACCTTTTAACATTTCAAGATTATACCCTGTGTATACCCTTTATGTGCTCAGTCTCATCTCTTATTTCTCATCTAAGAGGCACTGAAGCCTACTTTATGATACCTCTCCTTAAACCCCCTCCATTCCTCTGTCTGCCTACCTCTGTTTGTTCAGTACAGCTACTGATGTGGAAGATTCTAGAGGACAGAACTATATTTTATTCCATTCAAATTGCTGACAACGGGCACCCAAACAAGTATTTCCAAGATGAGCAAAACCAAGTGGCTCAGAAAAAAATAGGTGATGGTCCCGGGGAATGTCAGAGACAGGAATAATTCTAAATGCCCCTGGACTAAGTGAAGACTTCAAGAGGAAAGTGAAGAGAAGCTCACTGATGAAGATATGCTAAGTGCCCTGCAAAGGGAAGGAAAGAGAAGACACATACACCATCTGACTTCTCTTGCTTAGTCAGTTATTGCAGCATATAAAAGAAACAAGTTAGAACAATTCAGGCGCCCAAATAGAATCTATAATCTTATCTCTTCCTAACATGACCCCTTATATTTCTTATAGTGAAAATATTCTGGAAATTGACTAAATCACACATTTATAGAATATCTCTAGAAGGATACATACAAGTTTCAGAGTCAAACAGGGTGGCAGGGCCAGGAACGGAAGTGAGACTAGGAAGTTTATAGTTACTGTACATCCTTTTATACCTTTTAGATTTTACACTACAGTACAAACATTAATTACCCCCCAGAAATTCATAAAATAGTTTTCAAAAGAGATCAGGCTGGAAAGGCTTACCTCCTCCACAGTGCCATGGGGACGCCTCAGACCCTTGCCACCCTCTTCAGTAATCATGTCTGTTGTGACCTGTTCCTGAGGTTTCCACATTAAGGAACTCTCTGGATTGCTTCTGCTATGGCGGCGGCCACCTGGTCTTCTATTATAGCCTTCTGAGTTCAAAGTAAAACTGAGAGAAAAGAATTTTTAAATTTATCACCAAACTGCTTAAATTGCTGGAATCTAAGCTTCAGACCATTCTGTGATTAGGCTTCCCAGATTAAGCTTGCTCCTGGCATATCAGACAACTAGCATTCACAAAAGTTAGAAGCAGCTCTAGAGTAGAGGTCACTCCAGAACTGCACTACAGGACACCTGTTTCCAGTCACCAGGGCTGCCACATGAAAGCCTCCGCCTTCCTCCTCAAGTTCAATTTTCCAGCCCCAGCTCTGGAATTAGCTCCCCTACTACACACACCCTTCTCTTGTACTGCACTTAACCTTTGCTCACTTGGAATTAATTATTGGTGTGATTAATATCTATGTCCCACATCAAACTTTAAATTCCATGAAGCTAGGAATCATATCCTCTTATCACTGTATCCTAGAATATGGTCTAGGTGGAAAGGCACTCAGTATCTGCTGAATGCTAAATTGATGAATGTAAATTAATGAGTGCTGAGCCCCAACCTAGTCATTGTTACTGGTGAGAGAGCCTGCCTCTCCTGCCATCACCAATAATGGTACGCACCGACATCATACTCTTCTGGACTGATGTCTTAAAAAGGATACACCATGTATATAGTATTTTTACAAAAAAAGTTGCATAATCTAGCCCTGGCTGATGTGGCTCAGTGGACTGAGCGCCAGCCTGTGAGTTGAAAGGTCGCTGGTTCAATTCCCGGTCAGGGCACATGCCTGGGTTTCGGGCCAGGTCCCCAGTAGGGAGCGTGCAGAGGTAACCAACCGATTGATGTTTCTCTCACACATTGATAATTCTCTCCCTCTCTTTCTCGTTCCCTGCTCCTCTCTCTAAAAATAAATAAAAATAAAATCTTTAAAAAAGAAAAAGTTGCATAATCTAAAACAAATAATGAGTAACATCAGACAAAATTGAAGAACATTCTACAAATGTTTTATGCAGGGTGGGACAAAAGTAGATTTATAGTTTAAGTATGTGAAACAGAGTTTATTCTTATATAATTATTAATTTAATTATTGTATTATTTTCCATAGGAACAACTGTACACCTACTTTTGCCCCATCCTGTACACTTTAAAAATATCCATGCTATTAAAAACAAAGAAAGTCTGAGGAGTTGTTCCAGATTAAAGGAGATTAACAAGACATGAAAATTAAAAGTAATACATGATCCCGAACTGAACTGTGGACCAGAAAAAAATAGTAATTGCTATTGTGGATAAATTTGAGTAAAATTATAAAATAGCATTATATTAAATTTTCTGATTTTTGTAATCTATGATTATATCAATAAAGATCCTCATTCTTTTTTTTTTTATTATTTTATTTATTTATTTTTAGAGAGAGAGGAAGGAGAGAAACATCAATGTGTGGTTGCCCCTCACACACCCCCAACAGGGGACCTGGCCCACAACCCAAGCATGTGCCCCAACTGGGAATTGAACTAGTGACCCCTTGGTTCGCAGGTCAGCACTCAGTCTACCTAGCTACACCACTCGGGGCTAAATAGCCTCATTCTTAAAAAATAAACACAAACACACTTAAGTACTTGATATCAGCAAAATGATAACAACTGGTGAATCTGGGTCAAGTGAAGACAAAATACATGAAGCAAAAACTGATACAACTGGGTAAAAAAATAAACACGTCCACAATTACAGTAGGAAACATGAATACTCCTTGCTCATTAATCAATATAAAAGTAGACGGAAAACCAGTAAGACCTGTAAAATATTGCAAACTTGAACTGACATTTGTAACACTCCACTCAGCAAAAGCAAATCACACATTCTTTTCAAGTGCACAGTGGACATGACCCACATAGACCATATTCTAAGCCATGAAACATGTTATAATTTAAAAGAACCGAAACCATACCAAGTATACTCTCTGACCATAATGGAATTAAACAAAATAACAGAAAGATTATTTGGTTTAATTCTCTGGAAAGTCTCAAATATTTGGATATTAAACAACAGACTTCTATACTTCAGAATCACTGGTTAAAGAGGAAGTAAAACAGAAATCAGAAAATACTTTTAAGTTGAATAAAAATTAACACCAATTATTTCAAAATGTGTGGGATGCAGCTAAAGCAATGCTTATAGAAAACAATTACAGCATTAAATGCTTAGAGAAGTTCACCTCCAAATACTTAAATATCTATCTCCCCAAAACAAGGGCATCTTTTACATAACCACAATGCAATCATCAAATCTGGGCACTTTAGCAATAATGCAATATGTAACATGTAGGCCATATTTAAATTTCTCAAAGATATTAAAAACAGCCTCCACAGCAATTTTTCCCTACCCTGAATCCAGTGCAGGAGCCCATGTTGCATTTGGTTGTCAGGTATCTTTAGTCTCCTTTGAACTGAAACTGGTTTTCAGCCTCCCCTCATCTTTATAATGAAGAATACAGGCCTTAATCAGTTTTCTCATTCTTAGATTCATATTACTGACTTTGCAGGAATGTGAATTAACTGATGATGTCCTTCTCAGTGCAATAAATCTGGAGGCCATGATGTCCATTTGTCTCACTCTGGGTTGCCTTTAACTTTGTTACTTTGGTTAAGGTGGTGTCAAGCAGGTTTCTTTACACAAAGTTACTATCTTTCCTTTTGTAATTAACAAGTAATTTGTGGGGAGATATTTTGGGTTTACATAAATACAGCATGCCTCATCAAACTTTTACTTACTAACTTGAGCTCAATTAATTCCTGTATGTATCAATTATTACTATGATAGTTACAAAATGATTTTCTAATTCTGTCATCCCCTCTACACTTACCAGTGGCATCCTACTGTAAAGGTCTTTCCCTTCCACAGTACATACTTATTAGCATCTGTATTCCTGTCTTTATTCATTTTAATGCTTAAATTGTCCCCAGTTTGGCCAGTGGAAGCCCCTTCAAGTTTCCTCCTGTGTCATGTTGACATGTCCCCAATTTCTGAGCACTCCTTTAATTTCTGGCACAGGATGTTCCAAATGCATTTTGCATTTTCTTTCCTAGTTGTACAATCAATCATTTATTCAACTCCAGGGAGCCCTAGGTTTTAGTGAGTGTCCCATCCTCAACTATGGGTGGATAGCCAAGGATTACCAGGTATTTGAATAAAGACTCTAATATGAAGCAAGACCAAAAATGAACCAAAGAGGGGAGAGAACTCAGAGGAAGCAGACAAAGTAGAGAAAAAATTTTAAAATAATTAACAGCTTTAGAGAAATAATAAAAGATAGTGCATCCTTACAATTAAGAACAAAGTGCCTGGAGAAAGAAAAACCATGGGGAGTAGGGAGTGGGAGGGTGCTTACAACTTAGAAACTATGAAGCACCTCCCCACCAAAAAATCAGTAAAAGATTTTTTTAAAAGGGCAAGGACAACAACAAAAAGAGAATATGCTTAAACATTAGATCAATCTGAAAGGTCTAATATCCAAGCAGTAGAAATTCTAGAAAGTGAAAACACAAAAAGGAGAAGAAAATTACTAATAAAATAAGAACACTTCAGTGTATGAAAATTCATCAGGCTAGACACATGATTTCTGCACATTTCTGCACGCATGCTATACTTTAAAAAAAAAGTTTAGAACTGAATGACAATTGTTTTTCAAAATGTTTTCAAAATCAGATGCTATGGGCATATGAAATGGCAGAAAAAGTAACAAGTTCAAGTTTCTCACTAGCAGTATGATATTCGGTAAGCCACTAGCCTCAGAGGACTTACTTAACAAGATTGCATAATAGGGAGTAAGAATGCCTCGCTAGCAAGAGTGAGCCCCTCAGTGCCAAGTTCCCATTTAGAGAAGGCAGGGTTTAACACTTACCCAAAGGAAGGCAGGACTCTGCGAGGCTGATCGCGAGTTACTGTCACTCTGATCTTCGGATAGTCACTTATTCCATTAGGAGATTTATTACCTATTTTAAAAATGCACTTGTCATTGTAAAAAAGTAAATAAATAAAAACAAAACCCTTATGAACAGCCTACATTAGGAAAAAAACTGTGTGATCAGTCTACATTGTAGAACAACACATCTTGTTTTTTCAAATTATATTACTGCACAACACAGAGGTCCAGCACAAACTTTTCGTAAAGTTAAAGGAAAAGCAAAGGTGCTTAGTTTGTCTTTGATCTCAGGTAAACAATAACAATCACATGCAAACTTTTCTAGTTTTGCTTGCTGGAACCAGTAAGAGGCATGAAGAACTCAGTGATTACAAACCCCCTATAATCTTATCAAACTGAGTAAATTTGTAGAATTATTTCTTCTTTCCAAGAGAACAGAAGTATTTTTAAGTGAAAACCTGCCATATGTTACTACATTTCGTGGGAAGCTTCTAGTACTTCTCAGATGGCTACTGTACTTCAAAAAATGGTAACCAGTTTTCATCAGACACATTTTCTCCTAGAGCCATTTATAGGGGCTTGGAGTCCCTGAGGACTCCAAAATGCAACAGGAAAAAAACTGAGTTTTTTCGTAAGTCAGTAGCAGCAAACCTAAAGTAACCTGAATTCATCTGATTGCAAAACCTGACTAGAGCCAATGTTTAATCCCAATGGGTATTTTTAAATAATACTCAATAAACACAATATATCTAAAATAGGATAAATTCAAAAACCCCAAACACATCTCTAAGGGTTTCATATTAGACACTGCAGACTTCTTTCCGTAAGAAACTTGCCCTAGAAATAACTGCTTCTCTGACTAGGCTACACAAACTTACAGAAGCACAGTGCCGGGACCTCGGGCACAGAATAAATCTACCATCCCTTCCATACATCCATTTCAATGGTAAATAATTTTAAACGTTATATATTCAAATAATATGAATAGATTATAAAATGTAATTTGTATTAACTTTTAAAATAAGATTAAAGACTTCAAAGAAGTATCATCTTTGTCCCAGGTCCCTCGGAACTGGAGTCTCAGACTTGAGGGTACACATTTTCTTTCCTCCTCTCTTCTCTGCCACCAGAGGCACTTCACAAGTTTGTTGGAGGAGCACTGCTCTAAGGTTTTCATCATCTCCTTAGCTCCTTCCACTTTCAACTTCTGAACTCACACCTTCTCTAACAGCTCTTTTTTCCCTTCCTCTCAAACTTTACAAACCCACCTGCCTGGCAGAGACCACACCATTTTCAGGACTCTGACTTCTTCCTATTCCCTGACCGTAGCACCATGTACAGTACATTCAACAACTACATTTTAATTCCGGGCTATGGATGACATAGAGGTTCCTGATCCCTAAAACTATGAGAACTGGGAACCTAAGGTTTCTCCTCCATCAGAGGATGTCCCTCAAAGGCAGAGTTTTACTATTTTTATTATTGCTATTTGTTTTGTTATTCAAGTTTTATTATTCCTCATAACTTAGCACAGTGCCTGCCACAGAGTAAACTCTCAGGAAATGTTTGTGTTTTTTTGTTTTATTTTATTCTGTAATGAATGAAACTTGATCTAAGTCACATTAAGGGCACTGATAATACAAATAGAAAACAGTAAATTCAAAGACAATTTTAAAGGAAAGCTGTTTGTTTTTAGGATGATAGACAGAATGTCTGTGTTCTCATCCCAACCCAAATCAATGTTTTCCTCTCATTTTCTCAAAACTCAGAAAAGAGAGGCAGGAAGAGATGGGGGAAACAGAAATATTTTTGACCACCTCACCCAGTTTCAGCATGTTGTTCCAGGACCCGGAACCTGTCAGTTCACAAGATGAAGAGTTCGAAAATACCTGGAAATCAAATAGAATGGTCTCTGTAGTATATAATTTTATAATTTAAGTTTGTAATAGAAAAAAAAAACATTTTATTGATTATTTAGCTAGCTCACAGAAGAAATATCATCAATAAAACCAGAGGTTTAATTTAAGAAGACTCACAAATGATGTAAAAAAATAACAATTCCAGGGTCCTCGAACATACTTATTATTTAGTAATTAGGCTCTTTATACATATTTTTTAAGTATGTGATTTCTTAACTTCTAATATTTTGCTCTTTATATCGAGACTAATAAAGACATGAACATTTCTGGAAAGAAGTCATTCTACACATGAATTCCTAAAATGAGAGCATTTCCCAAATTTAATTTTAATGATTAAGTACAAAAGTCAGTAACCCCACTGACCTCTCCTGAAGGGGCTGCATTCCGTGTCCCGTTACAAGCAGAAGTTACCATGGGCTTCGTGGTCAGCTGGAGTGGGAGTCCAAGTAAGCTGGCAGCATTATAGAAACGGTTTTTCACTTGGTGAATAAAGCAATCTAGGAAGTGTAATACAGATAATATCAAATTACATACATATATAAGTACAAAGTATTAAACTTCCGGCAAAGCAGTAAGATTGTATCTTTAAAAAGGTCTTTCAAAGACTAGACTTTCAGGGATCATTTCTATAGTTTGTTACTAGGGAAGTTTCTCTGAAAGTGTAGAGCACCTGAAACCACGAGGAGGAGGTGCTGTGTTCTCTCCTGAACGTGAAGCTGGCTTTTGGTGTTGCTTTTGTAACTGCCAATAGCCATTGATGACTGTTCTTCTCTTCCTTTGGAAGAGTAAGAGGGAGAGAACACAGTCTGAGTGGTTTCTTAAAAAAAAAGAAAAAAAGGTCTTTCAATTGTTATTAGGAGTCCTATTTTCAATCCTTGAAATCAAAAGATATCTGTAAAAGTTTTTCTCCTACCTGAATAACTAGAATTCCAGCATTGTGATTTTTAAAAAGATTTTTTAAATTTCTTTTTAGAGAGGAGAAGGGAAGGAGAAAGAGAGGGAGAGAAATATCAATGTGTGGTTGCCTCTCACGCACCCCCCACTGGGGACCTGGCCTGCAACCCAGGCGGGTACTGCAACCCAGGCAGGTACTCTGACTGGGAATTGAACCAGCCACCCCTTGGTTCACAGGCTGGCACTCAATCCACTGAGCCATGCCAGCCAAGGCCCAGCACTGTGATTTTTTTTTTTTTTTTTTTAGTAAAATATCTGTGAAGCGACAAAAACGTGAAATCACCAGTTTAACAAATCACACACCGATTCACACACAGAAAAGTTCTGAAACAACTTTCAAGCAATGAGTTCCCTGAATATACAAAAAGAAATCTATACTGAAGAGACAGGGGCAAAACTTAAAAACGTGGAGCTTATAGTCACTCTATATGGCAGACTCCTACAGGAAATACCATTTACTCACTGGTCTGCCCTTACTTCCAGCAGGGCAGGTAACAATATAGTTGTCCTAAACAACTATTTATTAAGTGCCTATTGTATCTTGGCTATGCCCAGTGTAGAAATTAGTGAAGTATTAAGATATACAATTCTTAAAGATTTATGATAAAACAAAGCTATCCCTCTACTGGGGATGTTATTGGAAGGTCTCAGACTCACCCCTCCCTGCCAATCAAACATAAAGTTTACAAAATAAGTAAATAGTCCTAGATGGTGTGGCTCAGCGGATTGAGCACTGGCCCACAAACCGTATGGTTGTAAGTTTGATTCCCAGTCAGGGCACAAGCCTGAGTTGTGGACCAGGTTCCCTGTTGGGGGCATGTGAGAGGCAACCCATAGATGTATCTCTCACACACTGATGTTTCTCTCTCCTTCTCCCTCCCTTACCATCTCTCTAAAGTAAATAAATAAAATCTTTCAAAAAAATAAGGAAATAAACATGGGGGAGGAGTAAATTTCAGTGTTTTCCCAACTTCCTCCTTTTCTCACTGTCCCTTTCTTACTTCCAACACTGATCATTTATTTTCTACAATTTCCTTTCTACGTCCTCAGTAAGGGTATTCTAAAGCACCAGTTGAAAAGATCATCACTTCAGCCACATTCTGCTTTGGAGAAAAACAGTCTGAAGTTGAAGTGATGGCTTTTAAGCAACAAGCACTCTAGAACATACAAGACAAAACACTTTACAGAAAAGGAAGTAACTTGAACAGCAGGGAGAGCGTGCGATGGCTGGGTGAAGCAGAACCCAGTCTGAAGTAATCTGCAACTAGAGAATAGTTAAAAGAATGCAAGTTTGCAAAGAACCTCTTTCTTATTTTAGGAATTAGAAAGAATTCCAGGATATCCCTCTAACAATGTTGAGCTTTACATGGGAGAAAAAGAGCTTTAAAGATTGATGCTTAACCCACAGACAGTCATCCAGACCCAGAGGAAAAGGGGTATTCCTCTTAACACCATAGTTAAATAGTGGACACAAAAAAGTAACGTATTATTTATTTTCCTATAAATTCTGTCAAAATCTGAGTATGCCCAAGATTATGTCAAAAATTCTCATGGACTGGGAAAAAGGTGTGTGTGTGTGGGGGGGGTACTTCATCGGTAAAATGGGGATAAGACCACTTGCTCTCCTGAGACTAAACTAAGCGGATCCCATAAATCCTTTTCTTCTACAAATCATCAGCCTGAAATTCTAAGGCCCTCCTTCTTTTCTTCTACCCTTCCTGAAAAGCAACCAAGAGAGTTGTATTGCTTGATATAGTAACCAGCAGCCACATGTAAACTACCTAAGTTTCAATTTACCTAAAATGAAATTCAGTTCCTAGGTCACACTAATCCCCCTTCAAGTGCTCAGAAGCCATCCCGGCACACAGTTCTGTTGGAGAGCACTGCTATAAACCTTTACAGATTTTGCCAGTATTACCTCTGTTTCTCACTGCTTCCCCCTTGGCTTAGGTTCCCTTCTAGTTTTCTATTCATGGAAATCATGGAGGAAGAAACCCTTAACATAGAAGTCTATAAAATGGATGATTGCCAAAATTATTTCAGGAGACTTTTGTAATTTCACTGTCAATGTTGTTATTTATTTTTTTTACCACACACAGTTATTTACTTATATTTTTCTGTAAAATTGACTCACTTTTTTTTGCTAAACAAATGTATTTGAAAGGCAACTGTTTAAAAATTTCAATTAGAGTTTATATTCAGTATCATTCTGTATCAGTTTCACATGTGTAGCATAGTAGTTACAAAAGTGTGTAGTTTACAATTAGTCCCTGATATTTCAAGTAACCATCTGACCCTATACAGTTATTAAGATACATATTCCTTAGGCTATAATTTAATTTACATCTCTGTGATTATTCTCTAACTACCAATTTGTGCTTGCTTAGAGAGCGGAAGGGAAGGATAGAGGTAGGGAGAGAAGTATCAATCAGTTGCCTCTGGTAAGCACCCCTCTGGGGACCAAACCCGCAACCCAGTCATGGGCCCTCGGCCTACAGGATGCTGATCCAGCCCACTGAGCCACGCTGGCCAGGGTCAGTTTGTACTTCTCAGTCCCTTTGCCTTTTCCCCCCAGCCCCCTAACTTCCTTCCCCTCTGGCAACAGTCTCTTCTCTGTATCTATGAGTCTGTTTCTATTCTGTTTATAATCCACATAAGTGAAATCACACGGTATTTGTCTTTTTCTATCTCACTTATTTCACTTAGCATAACACCCTCTAGGTCCATCCATGCTGTCACAAATGGTAAGATTTTATTCTTTTTTAAGGCCAAGTAGTATTCCATTGTGTAAATGTACCAAAGCTTTTTTTATCCACTTGTCTATTGATGGACACTTGGGCTACTTCCATATCTTAGCTACTATAATAATGCTGCAATGAATATGGGGGTGTATATAGTCTTTTGAGTTAGTGCTTTGGGTTTTTTTGGATACTGAAAGGTAACTTTATATTACTACTGTGAATGTAAAACAACATTATCTGCCTTGAAAACACTGCCCCAGCCCGTGTGGATCAGTTGGTTGAAGTGTCATCCCATAAACCAAAGAGTTGTGGGTTTGATTTCTTGGCAGGGCACATGCCTAGGTTGCAGTTCAGTCCCCTGGTTGGGGCACATGCAAGAGACAACCGATCAATGTTTCTCTCTCACAAAGATGTTCCTCTCTCTCCCCCTCTCTCCTTCTCTCTCTAAAAGCAATGAAAAAATGTGCCCTGGCTGCTGTGGCTTAGTGGACTCAGCAGTGGCCTGCAAACCAGGGGGCCACCAGTTCAATTCCTGGTCAGGGCACATGTCTGGGTTGCAGGCCAGGTCCCCAGTGAGGAGGACACGAGAGGCAACCACACACTGATGTTTCTCTCCCTCTCTTTCTCCCTTCCTTCCCTTCTCTGAAAATAAATAAATAAAATATTTTAAAAAATTAAAATAAAAGCAATGAAAAAATGTTCTCAGGTGAAGAATTAAAAAAAGGAAAATGAAAACACAACGCATTATGTTCTAGCTGAGCCTTGAATAACAAAGGCTCGAACTGTGCAGGTTCACTTACACTCAGATGTTTTCAATATTGTAAATGTATTTTTCTCATGATTTTCTTTTCTTTAGCTTACTCTATTGTAAGAATATAGCATGTAATATATATTATAAAATACACATCAATCAACTACTTATCAGTAAGACTTCCAATCAACCTAAGTGGTTAAATTATTTGGGGGAAGTCCAGAGTTATACATGGATTTTCGACTTCCTGGGGCAGTCAATTCCTCTAACCCCCACGTTGTTCAAAGGCCAATGTGTTAGACCTAAGTACTGAAGCCCAACTAAGCATTCAATCAAGATTTTCTCCTTGAAATAATCAGAAATTTAAAACAACTGAAAAGACTACAACTTTTTTAGTACATAACATAATTAAAACGTTACTTAATATTATGAACACTGTACCTACTAAATCATTTCCTGACTGGTATTTATGCTGTGATTTGGGAAATAGTGTCCTAATGAATGTGGATAGTCCTAGCATTCAAGTCTTCCACAACTTGACCTCTCTCTTAAAAACTTTTTCCCCTAAGTTCTCTTCACTGGTGCCTGAGGAATACAGCTTTCCAATCCCTTCCCTCTCCCTGGAGAGCTTTTCCTTCCTAGTGCTCTCTGCCAATACCCTACCCATCCTTCGAGGTCCATCTCACATACTAGCTCCTTCGTCAAGTATTCACTGGGACTAGTAACCAGCTGAAAATTGGACAGTACTTTGTTACTAGCTTTCTTATTTCATTATCATCGCCTCATTGACACTGGTATTATATATGTGCTTATCTTATTTTCCCCACTACATAGTCAGACACCCTTATAACTGTAAGGCTTTTAAAACAGAGATCCTGTCTTCTCATTTTTGTATTTCCTGTAGAACCTAAGTCAGTACTTAGAAGTCCGTCATGCCCAGTAAGTACTCATTAGATTTACATGAAATCTTAACACAGACTTGTCCACTCTTTTTTTTTTTTTAATTTTTTTTATTTATTTTTAGAGAGGGAAAGGGAAGGAGAAAGACAGGGAGAGAAACATCAATGTGTGGTTGCCTCTCACACAGCCCCAACTGAGGACCTGGCCTGCAACCCAGGCATGTACTCCGACTGGGGATCGAACCAGTGACCCCCTGGCTTGCAGGCCCGTGCCCAATCCAGTGAGCCACACCAGCCAGGGCAGACTTGTCCACTCTTAACTACCACATCTGGAGGGACATCCAAATCCACATGCACTTTTGAAAAGAGGAAAATATTACTATAGTATTCCACTGTGCCTTTTTCCCTTTACTATAATTTTATTCTCTGCTATCAAATGATGTCTAGCCCTTCAGATTATAAGAAAGAAGAAAGTAAACAATTTGGGGCAACACATTAATTATATTGGTTCACTCAGCTATCTCAGCCAGATGACTCAGTTTGAAGTAGTTTTTACAATGTTTTCTCCTCAAATTTAAAAAGCAATTTTTCTTTATAGGAAGATTTAGAATTTCAGAATGTGTATTTTAAAAAAAGCTTTTAGAAAATCTATATTCAACTTATAAGGCTTATCTGTCCAGAAAGACACATAACGCCCTGGTAAAAGTGGTTACCTCCAGAAAAGATAACTGAGGAATAAAAGAACAGGAAAGAGACTTACTTTTCACTTCATATACTTTTTACCTTTTGAATTCTGTTACATGCATATAGTTTTCCACTTAAAATACTAATTTTTACGTGGGGATGAGGTGGCAAGTGGTTAAGGTGATGGACTGCTGCTAAAATACTAATTTTTAAAATCAATATTCAATACCTAATCTTGGTCTTTTGGCTGGTATTTCATCAGTGTCCACTGTAGATAATGAAGTGCTAAAAAAAAGAGAAGAGATAAAAAGTGTATATATATGCATGCACACACACACATCTATTTCTGTAAGTAAGCTTAGTGTTTATATGACACACCTCCCTCTATCCATTCTGTCATAAAATGAGATCAAACTCATGTTTTAAAAGAGAATGCTATTCCATAGTAGGACTTAACCCTATTGTTTCAACTATTTGAGAAAGCCCCAAACTCCCTACTTACTATACAGTAATCTGTAATCTGGCTAAAGCACAAACTTCAAACTGGCCAGAAATCACTTGGCTTAGTAAGTGAACAGAGGTAAGGGCCTAGGTTCTTCCCTCAGGAAATGACTTAAAAACAACAAATAATTTCCTTTTGAAAGATGACACCCCCAACCCTGGGGGAGAGGCCCAGTTGGTTACAGCATCATCCCAATGTACCAAGGTGTGGGTTCAATCCCCAGTCAGGGCACATACAAGAATCAACCAATGAATGCATAAGTAAGTGGAACAATAAAGAGATGTCTCTCTCTCTCGCTAAAAATCAATAAATAAAAAAAATGTTTTTAAAAAAGATGACATCTTGAAAGACAGTTCTTAGCCAGAAAAGCTGGTATATATTTAATGGCATTTTTTGGAAATAGTGGTAATGAAGAATTTGAAAATTCAGAAAAGTTAATGGACCTATACCTCAATGATATTAATGGTTCATGGTACACTACTAATCACTTTTTATTTTTTTACTGACGCTATTACAGATGTCCTCATTTGCCTGTCTCCACCCATAATCACCTTTCTAAAGATGACTGTGACTGATCTTATTTACAAAAAATGAACTGAATAAATCCCAGGAATGTACCATTCAGTTCATTATTTTAAACATCCCAACAAGACCTCCTGACTTCATTTTGATTGAAAAATGGCTTACCTTGAGAAGAGTTGTTTTTGATTAAGGATGTGTGGTAAGAACAGGGTTTTTATTTCCAAACTAAGGTTTCCCTGACTAGCGGGGATTCATAGCAAAAAAGAGAGGACAGGGGGGAGCAAACTCACATTCCTTTATTTAACAAGTATGTATCAAGTACCTATCATGTACCAACCTCTGCACCAGGCCCTCTAAATGCTATGCATATATAATAAACATTATTCTATTAAAAAATGTTCTTAAATGATCCTTATACCAACCTTACAGAAACATAGAAAGGAAGACTAAGTTGAGACCTTGCTCTCTCTGGAACACATCAACAGTCTAATTCTTTTTTTTAATCCTCACTGGAGGATTTTAGAGGGAGAGGAAGAGAAGAAGGGAGGGAGAGAGAGACCCCACTGGGAATGGAACCCACCACCTTCTGGTGTACAGGAGGAGGCTTCAATCAACTGAGCCACCCAGCCAGGGTTCAACAGTCTATTTCATCAATAACCTGCATTCTCAGATTCGTATATTAATCATCTTATTCTCTCAAATTCCAAGAAACTACCCTTCAATGATCTTGAGGTTTAATAATAAAAAAAAAAAAGTAAATCTGATCTAAAAGCTTGGGGGCGATGATAGAATTGGTATGGCATTTTATTCTCTCAATTAATTCTTAAGGAAGGGGGCTCACACTATAAATAATGGGACAAACCAAGGGATAAATGCTAAGTAAGGGCAACTTCTGGTTTCCCCAAAATTTTAACTTCCAACATAAAATAGCAATCTTTTTAAAGGAATGAAGTACCTTTCTTTCCCCTCATACACTAAAGCAAAGAACCACTCTCCCCAAATACGCACACACAAACACACAGTTGGACGGCTGTTTCAGAACAAGACAGCTACTGTCTCGGGGCTAAGAGAACAGTATCTGCAGCCAAAACAGCTTTGGGCAAGCTAGCAATCGAATTTCCCTTAACTGCAGTTATTGCCCAGATGACACTTGGGAGTGTGTTTTGTAAGCAGTGGGCCAAAACGAATTTTTAATTCTCAACCTAAGAGCGGCAAAGTATGATAAAGCCCCATTTATTGATAGGAAGCAGCATGGACTCCGACAAGAACATCAAAAATCCTAACCATTATCTGCCACTCCAAAGACAACTAGCTCCTTCCATCACCAGGAGCAGCATCCGCACAGGATGAAGGAAGCTACTACGTCACCGGGACGCCCGCGACCAGCACCTCCACCACCGCGGCCCAGCTACGCATTTGGGCTGAGTTTAGGCTGAGCCGGGCCTGCCCGGCTAGATCAGCGCTCTCGGCCAAGCCTGGGGTGGGGGAGGGGGACAGGGACAAACAGGCCCGCACTCAGCCCTCTCCCTGCTCACCTGTTCGAGCGAGGCCTCTTCAGGAGGGCCCGAGCAGGGGGCACCGGCCGGTCACAGAATCGAAAAATGGTGCCGAGAATCCTAACCAGCCATTTGTACATACCAAGCCCAAGCAGCAGCGGCGGCCGACACACCCCGAGACCCAAACCCCAGAGCTGTCGCCGCCGCTGCCGCTGCCGCCTTCGCCGCCTCAGCCACCAAAGCCAAGGTTTAGTCGCTGACTTGTGACGCGATCTGAAGGCCCACAGATACAACGTCCCCAGGGCTATGGGAGGACCCCGCCTGCCACCGCTCTTGACGTCACCCTCTCCCGCCCCACCGGAAGACATCTTCGTCCTCGATCGACGCACGCGCAACCAAGCACCCACCTCCTGCGGGATCCTCCCAGCCCAATCATTGAAGAGACAGAAAGAGATGTGGGCGGGGTTTTCCCTTTGGCGGAGCCAATCCTGAGACGGCTCACGGGACAAGGCCCACCGGCTACATGTGAGGCTTCTACATCAGGGAGGGTGTGCTCCGAGTGCCTGCAATATAGTAGGTACTGAGTAAATGTTTGAATACGCAAAATTAAGGTAGGTCAGGTTTATTGACAAATGTCTCCCATGCTAGGAGTTCTCTATTTTGATTATACCTTGTACTTGACGTGAACTGTAATCTTCATCTTTCAGCAACCGCAGGCAATGGAGAGTCTTGTGCTCATTTTTAATTAATAAGGAAATCGAGGCATAGAGCGATTAAGTTATTTGCCTAAAGTCACAAAGCTAGCTAGTGGCTTAGCTGGAATTTGAACCGGGGTCTGAGAACTAGCGCCAATCATCCGCCCTAGAGGTCTACTGGTAGAGACAAGATTACAAATTACAAGACAATTGGCTACTGTGATAAAGGTGTATACAAAGTGCAGTAGGCGCCAGAGAAAGGAAAACCACATGCAGGGGAGAAGGGAAGAGCAGGACTCCAGGAAGGCTTCACAGAAGCTTAAGAATTAAAAGGTACCTATGGCCTACTAGTAGCTACTGGTCCCCTCCCCTGGGCGCGCTGGGCGTGCTGTTAATTACTCTCTGGTATCTAGAAGTCACATTTCTGGTTAATTATCAACAACAGTAAAAGTACCACCCTACTCACTAATAAAAAAAATCCAATCCCCACCCCCAGTGCTGGGAATCTGCACAGGTTTCCATACCCCAGTTCTTCCCAGACTGCACTTGATCCTTATCTGTGATTCAGTTAAGACTAGACTTCCAGATTGCTTTAACTTCAACACAGGCACTCCCCATTATAGCCTCATCCTTTGTTCAATAATTAGTGTTCCAGAATTCTGCTGCAAGCCACCCCCTAGAGCTCTAGAACCATAGCTATCCACCTGTGGTCACTGCCACTGGCTTGGGGGCAGGAGGCAGTTCCTATAGGATGGAAGCAAATCCTAAGTATGGACCTAGGCGCCTTCCCTTAAGTCCCTAAAACACAGCTAACACCAAGATATTACTGAAAGTTTGAGAATATTGTAATAGAATTACAAAGCCTAGAAGATTTACAAGTGGCTATCGCAAGTACAGCATCTATAGCCCATTGGCTCCCAAGAGGACTCTCCTTCCCAAAGTTATCTCTACACTCTTCTCAGCATCTTTTACAAACCACCAATAGAAAAGAATTTCCCCTCCACCTCGACCCCAGCCCATTTCAGGCAGGACCCCCAGTTAACTTAAGACTAACGTTGGCATTATTATGCAGAGCAGTTCAGCTAGTTCAGCTGTGTGCCAAGTGCCCATCCCCCTTTAAGATTTAGTCTTTGCTTTTGCCAAACTAAGAACACCACTCAAGTGTTGGGAAGAGATTTCCCAAAACAAAGGAGCAGCTTTCATTCAAAAAATAAACCAGAAAACTACAAGCTGCTTTAGAATAGCAGATTCTCCCACGTTCTGGCCACCAAGATTTTAAATATATGAGCATCAAGTCTCAGAGCACTCTAGTACAACACAACACATGTTTTCTTCTTTTTCTGCCTCATCAGGAGCACCTGCACATACCTAGTACTGAAATGTGGGTCACCCACCATGTAAGGTGGGAACCTCAGTCTGAATCCCCAGGCCTAATCAGCAAACAGTTCCGAAGTGTGCCAGCCCCTACCTCGGAAAACGTACACCCCACTCTGTGTCCTCTTAATGTCTCTAGTTGACCTCAGAAACAGAAAAAAGAAGGGGACTCAGCCTTACCATTGCTGCCGCCTGGGACTTGTCTGCCAGTTGATGCCTTTGCTGTCCTGTCGTCCATAATAGGGACATAAGCCACTGTCCATCCATTGGTCAAAGAATGAGATTATCCTTAATCCCAAACCCACCACTACCACCACCATTCCTGGACCCAGAAACTCTTTAGCCGGGGGCCAGAGAATCCCAAAGCCATATGAGATAACAAGAACAGTGAAATTTCTACCCTTGGTTTGGATAATTTGTACTCCTGTACTGCCAGAAGGGCATAAACTCATTACTTAAGTTTCTGTTGGGTATCCTAAAAGGTTAGTCCAGTTTTCCAAAAAGGTGTTTGTCTGGCTACGGCTGAGATGCTCCCCTTCGAGCCTTTCCCAGCCCCAGCCCCAGCCCCCACCTCCTCACACCCCTCCTCTCCTCCGCAGAACAGTGTAGGCCCAGCCCTCCAATCCAGTCTTTAGTCTTGCAAATATCCCCTTTGTCATCATTCTCAGTGTTAAAGATTTCCTCTCAATTTTGTTTTTGCTGACTCCTGTCAGAATGGAGTTGTGGGCCCTTTGATGGAAGGGAGAAGGAGGCCGCAGATGTGATGTTGGTTTCATCCGAATGTATCTAAAATCTAACATAGTTCACCAACCTGAAGATTCATTTCCTTCTGGAAACCAACTTCTCTGCCTCTCAAGAAAAATGTGACTTATAACGTGACTTTGATCTTATTCAATCTGTTGTAATAAAAACCTTGGCCTTATTATCCAAAAGCAAGTGCAGTTCTTTCTTGTCCTAGATTTTATTATAAAATTTGCTCACGCTGACTACAAATGACTTGGCCTGCCTCATGTGGAGAAATAATAATAGCTAGCACCAGGCCCTACCTAAGCTTATTCAAACCTGCTTTTCAAATCTATGGGCTGATTAAATATGTGTATATGTGTGAAGGTGCAGCATAGCTAAGTGCTTAATGTTTTTCTTACACCACCTCCCTTCTAATAAATCACTTAACTTGCCAATTCTGCATCCTGCATTTTCCTCAGACCAGGCCTTTCCCCTCTCCAGACCCAAAGAGCTGCATTCATTCAGGGCCTGATCATTTCTCACACCATCACAATAGCCACCTCCTTTACCCTGCCCTCTTCTGTGCTGTTTAAGGTGATGGTTCTTTGTTTTCTGTTTGTTTGTTTGTTTTTGCTGTTTTGTTGCCTTTTGTTGGTAAGAAAGGTAAATTTATATTGTTGTTGTCCTTATTTAGTAAGGACAGTAAATTATTTCTGTTATTACTGAATCACTAAAATTAACTGGGTTGATTTACACCAAATTCCAGAGATTTGTTTGGAGTGGTGAAACTTAGGGTCCTTACAACTTTGATTAAGTTTAGTTTTAAATTTTAGCTCTAGAAATCGTATCCTAGCTCTCTCTACACCCCTCAAAGACTTCACCTTTCCCCTGGGTAATCAGAAACCCCCAAGGCAGCAGAACACAGTGGCTGAGACTTCACTGTTGGTGACAAGGTCTGGGCATCTGGCAGGCTAAAGAAAACGTCTTGACCTAAGTTGTTTCAGTTCCCTCTGGCTACTTTCTCATGAGACCTGACCAAGGGATGCCCGAAAAGCCCTCAGAGCTACCTTCAAGACCTGAAGAAATGATTTATTACCCTTACCTCACCTCTGACCAATCAGCTCCCAGCACTACCCCAAACCCCAGTAGTCCACAGTATTTTGTGATTTTGCCCTGTATAATCTGTAACCTACACACTCCTGGGGAGTTGGGTCTTTAGCGCATTAGCTTCCCATCTCCAAATTGGCCGATTTGAATATAAAACTATTTTTTTCGATACTGCAAACTTCTTGTGCATTCTTTTGGGCCAGCGTGTGCAGATAAGCAGGCCCAAGGCAAAATATTGAATTTCTGGTAACAGTGGTCTGACTTAAATATGTGCAACCCTAAATTTTTCTTGGATAGTTCTAGTGAGAACTTCAAAAAGAGAGACAAGGAGCTCCAGGAGCAGCTGAAACTGAGATGCAGCCAGAAGAGGAAAGAAAGACCCTGCTGAGTTAGCAGGAACCCCTTTTGGGGCTAAGTGTGTGTGTGTGTGTGTGTGTGTGTGTGTGTGTGTGTGTGTATATATATATATATATATATATATATATACACCTTTCCCCTTCTAAATTCTTCTGGTTGGGCTAATAATCAAATTAGCAGAGACAGATTAACAGGACAAAATTCAGTTTTTAATACATGCACATGGGAAATTCACATAAGCATTAAAATTCCAAAGACAGAGAGGTAAAATTGTGTATATGTAATTTTGGACAAAGGATAAAAGTGAGGGGTAGGGGTTTGAGATTTCAAAAGTGGGAATGGGAGATTCACAGGTAGCTGAGGAAGAACTAAACGTGTGTTCATGCCAGGTAAATTTTTGCAAGACAACAGAAAAACAGTGAATGGGGTAATCTAGTAAACAGGCCCCTGTTTGACACCCTCCCATCCACCATTACTAATTCAAGTTAGGCTGCTAATACGAACATCCTAAGATTTTCTTCCTGGGGTAGGTGAGTCTCTGAGGCAGGAAAGAGGAGAGTGTCAAAGATTCTTTCGCAGTCTTTTTTTTTTCTTTTTTAAAAAATAATTACAGCAAACCTGGCTGGTATAGCTCGGTGGATTGAGTACGGGCCTGTGAACCACAGGGTCACTGGTTCAATTTCCAGTCAGGGCACATGCCTGGGTTGCAGGCCAGATCCCCAGTAAGGGGCATGCAAGAGACAACCACACATTGATGTTTCTCTCCCTCTCTTTCTCCCTCCCTTCCCCTCTCTCTAAAAATAATAAATAAAATCTTAAAAAAAAAAAAGACCTGTGGGTAAACTGAACTTCCTGTTTGATAATCCCAGAATTACAAAAGATTAAAAAAAATAATAATTGCAACAATGTTTTTAATTTTTTTAATTGATAAATTTTAGAGAGAGAGAGAAGGGAGATATATACATATATATATAGAGAGAGAGAGAAACATCAATTTGTTGTTCCCCTTATTTATGTATCCCTTGGTGGCTATTTGTATGGGCCCTGTTTGGGCATCTAATCCACAACCTCAGCTTTTGGGATGATGCTCTAACCAACTGAGCTAACTGGCCAGGGCCACTCTGAATCTTTTCTTAATAACCACCTCAAAAATCAATATCCCGACATCCAGCACAGTGTAGGTAAATACACTCTACCTCCTCCCACAACCAAAATAAGGGCAACAACAAATTTAAAAACAAAAAACAACCAGAACTGCCAGAAAATCAAACTGTATGGAAGTCTGACAACCAAGGAGTTAAAGAAGAAACATTCATCCAGACTGGTAGGAGGGGTGGAGACCAGCAGCAGAGCAGAGAGGAGTCGAGACAAGGCGGTGGTGGGTGGACTGGGCAAGGCAGCGCCTTGCGGACCTGGCAGTGTTCCCTCTCTGACCCCTCCCACATGCACACAGCGCCACAGCCACAACAAAGTACTGACCTGGGTTGCCCCGCCCTGGTGAATACCTAAAGCTCTGCCCCTTACTACATACCAGGCAAGCCAAGACAAAAAAAAAAAAAAAAAAAAAAAAAAAAAAAAAAAAAAAAAAAAAAAAGACCCAAATGAAAGAACAGATCAAAGCTCCAGAAAAAATGTAACTAAGTGATGACGAGATAGCCAACCTATCAGATGCACAGTTCAAAACACTGGTAATCAAGATGCTCATAGAAATGGTTGAGTATGATCGCAAAATACAGGAAAAAGTGAAGGCTATGCTAAGTGAAATAAAGGAAATTGCACAGGTAACCAATAGTGATGGGAAGGAAACCGGGCCTCGAATCAACAGTTTGGAGCAGAAGGAAGAAATAAACATTCAACCAGAACAGAATGAAGAAATAAGAATTCAAAAAAATGAGGAGAGGCTTAGGAACCTTTGGGACAACTTTAAATTTTCCAACATCCAAATCATAGGGGTACCAGAAGGAGAAGAGGAAGAGAAAGTAATTGAAAACTTGTTTGAAAACATAATGAAAGAGAACTCCCCCAATGTGGCAAAGGAAATAGACCTTCAGGAAGTCCAGGAAGCTCAGAGAATCCCAAAGACATTGGACCCAAGGAGGAACACATCAAGGCACATCATAATTACATTACCCAAGATTAAAGATAAGGAGAGAATCTTAAAAGCAGCAAGAGAAAAGGAGACAATTACCTACAAAGGTGTTCCCATGAGACTATCAGTGGATTTCTCAAAAGAAACCTTACAGGCAAGAAGGGGTTGGCAAGAAGTATTTGAAGTCATGAAAGGCAAGGACCTACATCCAAGATTATTCTATCCAGCAAAGCTATCATTTGGAATGGAAGGGCAGATAAAGTGCTTCCTAGATAAGGTCCAGTTAAAGGAGTTCATCATCACCAAACTCTTATTATATGAAATGTTACAGTGACTTATCTAAGAAAAAGAAGATAAATATGAACAGTAAAATTACAACAAATTTACAACTATCAACAACTGAACCTAAAAAAACAAAAACAAACTAAACAAACAACTAGAACAGGAACAGAATCACAGAAATGGAGATCACATGAACGGTTATCAGTGGGGAGGGGGAGGGGGAAGGGGGAGAATGGGGATAAGTTACAGGGAATAAGAAGCATAAATGGTAGGTATAAAATAGACAGGGTGAAGTTAAAAATAGTGTAGGAAACAGAGAAGCCACAGAACTTATATGTACAACCCATGGACATGAACTAAAGGTGGGGAATGCTATTGGGAGGGGCAGATCAAGGCAGAGGGGAGTAAAGGGGAGAAAAGTGGGACAACTGTAATAGCATAATCAATAAAATATACTGAAATAAAAAAGAAAAAAATCAATATCCCAAAAGGCAAAAGTTTTGGTCTTCTTCATTCCCAAATGGTTCACAATGGTTGGTTCCAAATGGGGGCCCAAGGCAGAAGTCACAAGGATAGACCTTCTAAATTATAGGGGTGGATTTTTCCATATTGTTCTCACAGACAACTCTGTGTGTGCTTCAGGGAATCATTGTCTAATAAAGGTACAGAATTCTCATGAAAAGCCTTGAGAAACCAGCTAAGTTAAAGTAAAAGCAGAAGTCTTGTTCTAATAACTATTTTAAAACAACTTTAGACCCAAATAAACCTAAAATACATCATACTGATGAACATTAAGTATTGCTCATTGCCCCCAAATTTTTGTTGATTTTTTCATGGCACAAGAGCAGAGTGAACTTTTGGGACACCTTTGACAATTGAATATGGAGTCACTGCCAGCCATGACAGTTATGTCAAGTGCTATGTCAAGACTGAGGTAATTGGGTAATCGGGTGTAACGGGAATGTACTTGTGGGAGGCCAAAACGCCCAAAACCACAAGTCTATAGACATTTGGATAAAGACTCCATCTGGACACCAATATGAGTGAGACCTCCACCTCGTGTGGGCTGTAAAAACTCACAGCTCCCACCACCCGATGTGCAAGCTTGGTTCTACCACGGGTCATGCTCAGAGCCCTGCTGGTCTTCTACTCTACAGACACATGCTACCACTGTAACATGGCTTGAGACTCAGGCCCACCTTGCCACCTGTGGACCCTGCCAGTGACCAGGACTTCACCTCAGATGCTCTCTCTGCTCCCTTCTATTGCGTAAGCTCCCCGTCTATGTGTAACCTGCCTGTGACTCCATGGGCTTATTAAGGAGGAGGTCTCCCCTAATAAACGTGGCATTGTAGAAAGACACGACATGTGTGAGTGACTCCTTTCAGGGATGCTCCCTTGCTCACAAAAATTTTTTTTAGAACTTGTAGTAAGTAAAAGAATTTTGCTTCTGTCTTGCCAGTGTACATACTGGCCTTGAGAAAGCAGTCTCTCTTTGAAATGTTCTGTGCAGAACTCTAAATATAAGCAGTTACGGAAAGCACTAGACTTGCATTGATTTTCTGTAATACAGTGCTTGTAAGGAAGTCATGGTTTCTGGAACAAAGTAGTTCTATTCCATGAAAAACATTTCTTGCTCTGGCTGGGTAGCTCAGTTGGTTAGAGCATCATCCTGATATTCCAAGGTTGCCGTTCTATCCCCAGTCAAGGCACATAAAAGAATCAATGAATGAATGAATAAATTAGTGGAAAAACAAATCTATGTCTTTTTTCTCTCTCTCTTCCTCTCCCTCTAAAAATCAATCAATAAAAAAAAAAATTTAAAACATGCTAAACATTAAAAAAAATACTTCTTAGGCCCAAAAAGTAGTAGACATTTTCCTTCTTGTTTTGTAATAAACTACCCTCATAAATTATTCACATAGTAATGTTAACATAAGTATATTATCCTATGTATTTATGTTATTTATTATATATTATTTATTATATTCATTTTTATTATTACATAATATACTAACATATAACTAAGTGAACAAGAAAAAAGTTAGGTTCCCACTCCCTTGAAGATAAAATCCAATATTCTAAGAGCAACATACCAAGTTTGTTATATAGCCTGTCTTCAAATTTATTATTTCCCTATTCCTACATTCTAAACTCTCAATCCACACTTCTTTATGCTTCCAAGTCTGTTCCTTCTGCCTGGAATGCTTTTCCTCTACCTTCACTTCACAAGCTCCTACCTAGTCTTTGGAACCCAGATCAAAAGACACTTCCCATGTGAAGCTTTTTCAATGGCATCTCTCTTCATTAATGTGTTTGTGTCCTTGAGGGAAGGAGCCATCTCCTATTTTTCCATTATTATTATTATTAGTTTTTAGATTTTATTTATTTATTTTTAGAGAGGGGAAAAGGGGGAAGAAAGAGAGGGAGAGAAACAGTGAAGTGTGGTTGTCTCTTGCACACCCCCTATTGGGGCCCTGGCCTGCAACCCAGGTATATGCCCTGACTGGGAATCGAACCAGCGACTCTTTGGTTCATAGGCCAGCACTCAATCCACTGAGCCACACCAGCTAGGGCTCCCTTATTATTTTTTAAAATGGAAGCTCAAGAAATGTTCAATAAATGATAGAATGAAAAATGAAACAAATATATGCATTTGGGGAAAGTTACCCTGATCTCCCTGTAGAATATGAATCAAGGAAACAGGCTTATCTTTCTAAACTTGGAACACAAGTGAGAGGTGGCAGGCTCACTCAGGCAGATGAGAAGTAAAAAGGATGTTATAGTGAACCATATACCACTTTGGAACCTAGGCAGGAGGGGACATAGGTCACATTTTTTGACTGTTGAAACCAATGAGAGTTATAAAACCACCTCCCCACAGTTCCATACCTGTTTTTCCTGCTCTTGGAAGCTTGCCTACTTCCTCTACCCTCCTCTCTATAGCAAATGATTTTTAGATTTTTAAAGAAATCTAATGCTGGCTGGTGTTACTCAGTGGATTGAGCGCTGGCTTGCTTACTGAAGTGTCGCGGGTTCGATTCCCAGTCAGGGCACATGCCTGGGTTGCGGGCCAGGTCCCCAGTAGGGGGCACATGAGAGGCAACCACACACTGATGTTTTTCTCCCTCTCTTACTCCTTCTCTTCCTCTCTCTCTAAAAATAAATAAATAAAAATCTTTTGTTTTTTTTTTTAAGATTTTATTTATTTATTTTTAGAGAGAAGGGAAGGGAGGGAGAAAGAGAGGGAGAGGAACATCAGTGTGTGGTTGCCTCTCACACACCCCCAACTGGGGACCTGACCTACAACCCAGGCATGTGCCCCGACTGGGAATTGAACTGGCGACCTTTTGGTTCTCAGCCCGTGCTCAATCCACTGAGCTACACCAGCCAGGGCAATAAAAATCTTTTTTTTAAAAAGAAGAAATCTAGTACATAACACTACATTGGAAATGAGGAAAGTTGTGATATTCTTGAGTTGTGATCATTTATGAGGGTCAGAGTATTGAGAAAATTGACCGTTATTCACTCCTGACTATCTGATGAAAAATGAGGAAATGGTTTTCCTCAGGATACCTGTGACAAAATGTTAACGTTCAAATGGTTATGAGTTGGCCATCATTCGGAAAACTTTTTTAAAGGTTTTATTTATTTATTTTTAGAGAGAGGGAAAGGGAGGGAGAGAGAGGGAGAGAAACATCAATGTGTGGTTGCCTCTTGCATGCCCCCTACTGGGGACTTGGCCTGCAACCCAGGCATGTGCCCTGACTGGGAATCGAACAAGCGAACCTTTGGTTTGCAGGCCAGAGTTAAATCCACTGAGCCACACTGGCTAGGGTGGAAAACTTTTATTTAGAAATAAAAATAGGTTTGCAGGAAGCTGCAAAAATTCTACAGGGATTTTCCATGTATCCTTACCAAGTTTCCCCAAATTTTAACATCTTATATAATTAGGATGCACTATCAAAACCAGAAAATTTACTTTGGTACAATCCATATACCTTATTTAGCTTTCACCATTTTCACATGCACTCGTGTGTGTGTGTGTGTGTGTGTGTGTGTGTGTGTGTCTATGTGGCTTTAATCATAGGTGCAGATTCTTGTAAGCACCACCACAATTAACACATGGAATTACTCCACTTCTCAGAGACCCCTTGCACGACCTCTTTGTAATCACACCCATTTTCAGGTCCTCCCTTCCTCTCCCATCCTTTTAAATGTTTTATTTATTTATTTTTTTATATTTGATATTTCTCCCTAACCCCCCAAAAAGGAGATGGGTTTTCCTATTGATTCTTGTGCTGTTTTAAATGCTGGAAATAGAAAGGAGCATGAGTCTAGGAAGTTAAGGGACACTTCTGTGCCCACCAGTGGAAAAATCATTAATCGTAACCCAAAGATGTTAAAACTAACACAAAGCCTTCTCACGGAAATGATTTTTATTCCCGTAATTGGTTAGTTTTCAGGAAAATGTACATTGGCTCTGTGTAGATAAAACATTTGGCTTGGTACTAAAACTGATAAGTGTTCAGCAAATATTTATCAGGCAAGTACACTGATCTAGCAGGGAACCATGCATTCCACAACCGGTTCCTAAGAGGACATAAGGCAACTCTCCATTTGTTCCAGAGGGCAGTTGTTTTCGAATTCGCAAAGCTTTTTTGCAAATGGAACAGTAAAAGAGCTAGCAGGTCACCTATTTGCTTTTCCTATTTACATATCCCTAATTACTTCTCCAACCAGCAGACAGAACACAAAAATAGACCTAAGGTGCAGACTAAAGCCATTAACCTGAAACCTCACGCTGTGAGCTGCTTTCCATTCCTAAAATTCCAGAGATTCTCCACCAGATCCCTTTGCTCAGTATTGTGCAGCCCGCCGTTTAAGGGGCAGGAAAGGTGCAGACCAGCTGGGTAGTAACAATAGTTACCAAGTGGTGGGTGCACTTACTTTGGCAGTCAGCACAATGCTGAGAACTTCTATGTAATCCACAAAATAACCCTGTGAGATGTGTGGTTATTATCTCCATTTTACAGTTGAGAACACCAAGACTTAGAGAATTTAAATATTTTCCTTTAAGCCGCACAACTAGTGACTGGAAGTGGTGGGATTGGAAACCAGGTCAGCTGACCAGTGCTAGAAAGCCTTGGCATTCATTAGGTCTGAGGTGTGACACAGAAATATATACAGAATGCTGTTTACAGCCATCCTCTTCCCCCCGCCCCTCCCCAGTAATCCTGATACACTGATTTCTTGGGATGCATTGCTAGAATCTACTTCCTATAAGGAATTCCCTGCAAATTGAGGTGCTGAAAACTTACAAACTTAGACCAGAGATGCTTTTACTTCATAAACGTGTACTTCAGATAAACGAGGCTAAGCGACCAGTGGCTTTTGCCTGCTGCTTTGGATGAAAATCTATTCTTAAATTGTTTGTGTCTTTACTCATTATTTTCAAGCTCATCAGACCACCAGAAGTCTAAGTGCTGCAAGCACTCCACGGGAAAGGGAATCACTGACAAATTACCTTGTAGCCATGAAGCACATGTTTAGCTACTTCCTGCAGGGAGGGGGGTTGATTCTGACACAGTTCTCTAAAGGCTTTGCATTTACTTTTCCTTTAAAAGAAGGAAGAAAGAGGAGAGCAAATAACTAGATGGTGACTCAGGGTAAGAAGAAATAAAAATAAAGGTGTATAATACCATAAAAAGGTTTCCTTTCATCTGAAGCATATTTTGGCAAATGTAGTTGTACTATTAGACTTAATGAAATGTTCTCAATAAAATCTAAAGATTGCTCTATGAAGAATAAGAGTGTGAATTGACATAAAAAGTAGTTTTGTATACACAGGCCAACAGAACACTAACTGAATTTGTTTCATTCACAAGAACATGTGAGGAAAATATCTCAAATCACACTTGATTTCAACACACAAGCCAAAGGACTAATAAACCGCCCACAATGAATGAACCTATTTTGAACTCGTCATTCTGCAAATATGTACTATTATATTAAGTACCTGACCTTTTATTGAAAGGAGGAGGAGTCAGGTATCCTGTAGGGCTGGGACCTGCCTGCAGTCCCTCCGGAACTTCCTGTTGTCACCACACCTCTGGATTAGTTATCTGATCTGTCTCAGAGCAAAGCTCTCAGTTGAAACTCTGAGGCTCTGTGAAAGAAGTCACTCTTGTGATTGTGACACACACTCTCTCCAGTTTCCACATGCTGGGCTTGTACTTCTTCATCAGTTTGTTGTGCTTGGCAAGATCAGGTAAGTCATTTATTGAAT